>QLOM01004431.1:0-14523 GCA_003313785.1 Termitomyces sp. MG148 | reverse complement strand
CACGTCAATTGGGAAATGTTGAGTGGGTGGATTGATTACTCCCTTTCGAGTCTCTCTGGAAACCCAATATCCATAACTATGGATAATTGCATTGTACCGAGCAGCATTTCCTTCCGCCGAAACGGATTCTGTCGCTGAGGACGCGTAAACCTTACTTATACAATACCGATGGATAAAATACCATATGTGACACTTGGTACTATTATGGTAGCGGGCATATGAGAATCTCCTGTGACAACGTCATTTGCTAGATGTCAGTCAAGAGGTTTCTGACACCATAAGTATAAAGGTAGAAGAAGTCAATTGGAGAGAGTAATGTACGATCAAGATTACAATTCTCAGGAGATAATGTATAACAATTAACAATGTTAATTTTGATAGATGCAATTTACCGGATGATCCCAGGATTTGACGGGCCCGAGATATCCTACAGGTAGTTCCTCTCGTTCCTGAGGCAGTCATCCGTTACGAACATATTGTGGTTTCATTAAAGCATGCTGATTCGTGGAAAATGGATTTGTGATAGCTCAACTCAACGCGCACATAAAAAGCAGGTAAATTTTTCATCGGTCCATAGCCTGAGTTATCTTTCTTTCCTGTCCGTCCAGGACTATATATTGCTGTGCTAGCACCTTCAACTTTCCTTTGTTCGTACTTCGACTGATGAAGTCTTCGCGGTAGGTGTCAGAGACTTCCGGCATGCGACATGAATCATAGATGACGCATATGTCCATACGACATCCCAACCAATAGATGACTGTGCTGGATGGTGTGCGTGAAGGACATCCCATGTACGCGTTACGACGGCGGACCAGGTCTGCGGGGATAATATATCTCCGCTGGGAGAGATACTACGGATAGCAAGTAGGCAGGCGCGAAGATGCAGGATCAAAACGAGGAGAAAACATAGCAATCTCAAGGAATGTAGGGAAACCTTGGGAAGGGGGCCCGAAATAGGACGGATTATAAGAGGCACGAAGACCAGACTGTGCATCGCCAACAAATTATAGAGGAATGTTCCATCATGCACATTTGTGTTCGGCAAGTGCGCTACGACAGCAAACGCCAGCAAAACAGGGATATACACTGATGCTGGCGCTGACACGGCGTGGACTTCTTTGGATTTTTGGGGTTTTGAATCCTCCGCAGCGGATATAAAGACCAAGGTCAGGTCAAAGAGGGTTGAGGCGACCGAGATGGCGACCAATTGGCCTAGAAGCATGTAAGCCCATATATGCTTGACACCACGTTCTCGCCCTACATTCCTTCTCAAGTATCTGTCACAGAATGATAGGTTTCTAGCTCACCTATGGTGGCTAAAAATACTGTCCATCCAACGGTAAAAACACACAACTGCTGACTCCACCACCAATTAAATGGCCCAAAGGAAACGACAGCCCAAGCTTGTTCAAAGAGTGAAGTATTCACAAGCCACGAAGTCACTCGGGTAACGATTGGAAGGCTTGATAGCTCTCGGCCGAAAGTAGCTTCATATGAGCGAAAGCTCCACTGACAGGTAAAAGTATCGTGAGATATGATCGTTCACAAAGAGAAAGTCTTCATTACATTTAGAAACCTGAACATATCTAGAGAGAGATGGGAAGTTAGTCTTAGATATGGAGTAACTAGATATACAACGAGGAACTCACGCCACCAGGTGTGCACGAGTGACCCGATGGCCAACAATTTGAAAGCCCACTTCGTTTTTCTCCTGCCATGATATGACGAAAGGTTATACAGATCACTTAGGATCAGAAAGAAGATTGAAAGTATTATCGCAAAGTACGATGTGAATATCGCTAGAGCGACAAGTCCCTCGGGGGCCATGTTTCTGTGGTTCTTGACTGAGTGGTTGGCTGTCCATTAGGATGGCACGTGCACAGCCTCTTCGGTATTTCCAGCGGACAGCTCTCGGCGCTCCTGCCGTGCCCGCATCCCAACTTTCTTTGGTTCTTTGTACCATGCGCATTTCATATGCTCCTGCACATTCCGCTTGGTGAGCCGTAGGTATGTTACCATCTGTTCGTCCTTTGCACTGTTCTTTGTGCGTCCTCTATTAAGGGTCACGTATTTCGCTGATCAACGACAAGTCTTCAGAATAAGATGATGATTATAGGCGGAGAGACCCAGTAGGTGCACATTGGCGTTGTAAGCGTAATGTATCTTCTATCTTGGAGAGGTGAGTAGTGTTTTTCCCTTTTCAAACGTACTTTTTATCCCTAAACAGTTAGCTCCCTCAAACTGTGATGATTGGATCCTCAATGAAGGTCAATCGCCCTCGTACACTCCTTGGATGGTAGTCTCCTGTGGATGTTCCCTTCAAATCTTAACATGTGTCCTGCGGCGCATACATTACGGCGGTTCGGCCGGAGAATCATGGTTCGAACGGCTCTTCCGCCGAATAATAAATTAGACAACGTCTACTCATGTCATGTCCCGGTCAGTCTTTAATCGAATGTGTCCGAGACTGCTATCATGTTCGACTGATTACTGACCAGGGGCCTCCATTGCGATCAGACTCAGTAGCTTGCCACTATAGCGTAGGTGCTAGTATGTGGTCGGTACCTGTCCATTCAGTAGAAGACGAAGCATTCTGTGGCATGAGTATAGACGTCCTCTCTAAGCCTATGTTTGTTTCAAGCGTCTTCATGTGTGTCCCATGATTCTGTCTTAAATTCCTAATTTAACATATAAATGTACGACAGTGTTGTGATGTACTTCGAACTTCCGATGATCAGGGATTGATACCCCTGTACCCAAATGATAGGCCGTGTTGCGATAGATACATGTCACTATCATCGTTCTCGTCGTAGTTGAGCCCTACTGTTGAAGTTCTTAAAGAGATTTTCTCTCATGGTTTCCATCACATTCGTCAGTGTTTGATCGTAAAATTGTTAGACGTATAGATATCATCGGCTTAATGAGCTATGCAATCATCGGCCCGAACATGATCACTGAAACTCCAAAGAGCCACAAGGGCGACCGTGGCTGTTCGACCATCTCTTTTACCTTCCCTTCACCATCTACATAATTTTACCGTCAAAAACCGCTACCAATGGTCTCTCCACCCCGTCAAGTAATTATCGACGATAGCAACATTCAGATTCACTATGTCGGCCCAGGATGGTTCCAAGATCAAGGAAGTCAGGATAATGTCGGCAATTATGGCCCTACATATAAGACTACTTCCCATGGAACAAAAGGAAACGATAGTCTATATTTCTCGTTTAATGGTAGATCGTCCCAAATGTCTACTATGTTTCTGGGCTGCTAATGTGGTACTTTAGGTTCTTCGGTCACCGTCTGGGGCACGACGAGCCTCAAACAAATCGACAACGGGACGAGATTTGATCCACGATGGGAATGTTTCGTCGATGGAAAAAGCATTGGAGCAACTAAACCTTTCCAATTCGCCGAGAATAATTGGCAACTATGTCAAAAAACTATGATTGACGGACATCACGTAATTACGGTTAATGTGACAACAGCGGGGAATACGTTTTGGTTTGATTACCTCACTTTCATTCCTTCTCCGGGAGACTCTTCTGCTACCCTTCTTGTTCAAAATACCGATTCAGCTATCCAGTACGATGATTCCTGGGGAGACTTGGGCGATGTAGCCAACATGACAAAGGGAATAAACTCGAAAATGCAATTTAACTTTGTCGGTCAGTCAGCCGTTTCCGTTTTGATAATCACTCGATGATCATCTCCTTATTGTACAGGGACCAGCCTCGCGTGGTTTGGGTTTATCCCCACAGAACTTCCTCACAATGAATCTTCAGCTTCTTACTCCATTGACGGCGGGGATTCAACAAGGTTTGTACTTAAAGGACTTCCTCCAGATGCCACTACCACTGTGTACAATCAAGAATTCTTCACAACACCGGACCTTCCTATCGGAAATCATACAATCATCGTCACCTATGAAGGAAGTGATACACCCCTCACTCTGGACTACCTTCACGTCACTGACGCACCGTTACCTGTGACTCCAAATACAAATGTCTCTTCACCTGCGGTTCCCACTACAGGTGTTACTACAGCTTCCTACACATCTAGTACCACCGTGCCGTCTGTTCCTACCGCCTCCCCAACGCCGCACTCTAGCACTCAGATAGGTCCCATCATTGGCGGGGTCATTGGTGGACTCGTAACGATCGTTATCCTGCTGTTCGCCTTTTTGTGGTGGCGTCGGCGTCGTTCTTTACATGTAAAGTCTAATATCGGATTCCTTGACACTGGATATAATACATTGCATCTGCAAACGGAGCAAACCCAAATAAATCCACAAATGCGACGTCTGCAAGCTGAACCCTTCACATTATCTTATTCCTTTGCTGGCGGAAGTCAGTCCTCGTCTAATGTACGCAGCCAAATCGACCTGTTGTATGTACCAAGCTCCGCGTTACCAGAAAGCGACAGGAATAACAGCTCCTCCGATGTCAACCGAAGCATTCCCCACACCCATAACACCAGTGTTGACACTTCGGATGTAAGCGGGTATGGAGCAGGAACCGTCGATCAAATACGTGTGGAACGCAAGAATAGACCAGTTGAACCAATTATTATTACCCCCGTCGTACACCAGGACAGTGGTATACGACTAAATTCGTCACAAAACCTCGGTATAATAGTCGAAGATCTTCCTCCTATGTACACCACGACCTGAAAACATTAGATTTATCTATTCTATCGAACCCACGATCCTCTTTGTTTCCCAACTTGATCATATCTTGTGTATTCGTTATATATGCACCATACTACAAACCACAGTGTAGAATAAGATACTATATGAGTTCCGCAGGAAGAAGTAAGTAAACATATATCGAAGTAAGATAGGTAATCAGCTGAGAGAAGCGTTATCTGTGTAAGCCACAATAGGAATGAAAATAAGGTTTTTAACACACTTTGGGAGATTGCAGAGAATTCCTAAAATTTTCTGGAGAAACACTTGTCAAAAGTCACATAACCTGTTTTTAATATGTGTTCCTCAGGAATTCTCTGCAATCTCCCTAAGAAACAAGAATAGTAAACAAGAGTGTCGAAGGATTGGACGACGAGTGACTGAGAATGTCATGGAATCGTCATGCGAGTGTAATCACCTCATCATTCGGTATGTAATCGTTGAGTATCTATCTCATTATCGAGTCATAGAATTACATTTGATTCACTATATGTCTTACTCAACATGTTAAATAAGGCCCCTATTTCTGAAGTTTGAGACATCCTTCATGTTCAAACTTCAGGTGGGTTACCTTATTCTTATTGTATTCTTTACTTAATTTACATCCTTTGTGATTGAACTTCAGATCCAGAGTGAATATATTTACTACCACTGCGCAATATACAGCATGCTTTGTCAGGTTATGGGCCCTGCTGTCAGCAAAACGGTTTCCAATAATTTACAGTTTGCAAAACTGAATGGTACCAATTATCACGTCTGGTTCAATAATATGAAGTCTGCGTTACAGGCTAAAGCTCTCTGGGGTGTTATTTCTGGCCGCAAACTGTGTCCTCCCAAGCCCCTCACAGAGTTTCCAAATCTCATGACCTCCACTTGCCCTAGTGAAGGGGAAGCTTGAATTAGAGTCCAAAAGGAGGGTCAAGAGTTATTCGATGTACTTCAATCCAAGGAATACCTCATCTGGAGTCAATCTTGTAAAAAGTACGAGCACTGGTTGAATAAGAACAATGCCGCAATGGGTTTGATTTGAAATGCTATTAAATATACTCAGCATGAATCTATTATTGATTTGAAGAGTTCCAAAGAAATGTGGGATCAACTACACACCCAATATGTTGATCAACAAAGTGATGTTAATATCCACTATTATTATCAGCAACTTTATGCAAAAAAAATGGGATGGATGCACCTCTATATCTGGTCACATTGGATTCTATTACAATATTTGATGACTTTTCCTTGAAGCTGATCAGAGTGTAAATGATCACACTATCATTAATGCAATTCTTCTTTCCTTACCACATACTCCTGCTTGAGAAGTTGTCAAGCAAAACCTCTTGCTTTGCGGAAATGCATTGAAACTATTTGTCATCAAAGACAATGGCGTTTGTTACTAAAAGTAGTAATACTCCAAGTAGGAGTAGAATGGAATTGAAGTCAACTAAAAACAAGCACAATGTTAGGAACGGCCAGTGAGGTCATGCAAAATGTGATAGATGTGATACATGAACAATGGCCATTAAGCCACCGAGCTGGCCACCCTACTGCTTTGTCCGCACACATACATATAACTCAAATACCTACATAGAGTACCCTCAATTTGACTCAACGCAACTGAGGGTACGTTACAATACGTTTCATCTACACACACCATACTCACTTGTACCTAGATTAAACTTACGTGTATTTGATCTAAGTACTTACAATACAGTTTGACTTACATGCAACTGAGGATTAAACTTACGTGTATTTGATCTAGGTGTGAATCACCTGTCGTATTATCTGTGCCAGTTCCAACACACAAGATCAAAAGAGAACCATTAAAGGCTTACCTTTTGATCTATTGTTATCTTGGGATGACCGTGAATTCTTGCAAGCCAACCTTATTGGCTCTAAGAAAACTCTCTACTGTATTGAGACAATGGTTCTTGGCAATGTTGACAGTCATCTTGCTTTTATTGCTAATAAATTGACAATGAAATTATGGCATCACCAATTAGGCCATATAAATCCACATACCATCAAGTCTATGGTCAACAAGCAACTTGTTACTGGCATCAAAATCAAATTACTTCATGAATTTGATCAACTGTACAGGAGTTGCGCACAAGGCAAGGCAACAAACACATTTTCCACTGCACTGCTAGCACTGGAAAGTATTTCCATTGGAAAAAGTGCAAAAGAAACCTGTTATACCCCTTCTATGTTGTTTTTCCCCAAAATATATTTCCCCACCAAAATAGTTAGAAAAATTTTCACCTTTTTCCCAACTTTTTCCCAATGAAAAATACTATCTTTTTACCATTCTATTCCTAGAAATAGTGCCTTTTTAGGGAAAAAATGTGAAAAAGCAGCATTTTCCAGAAAAACAGTGGCAAAAGGCAACATTTTTCCTTGTAAAACAGTTGAAAAAAAGGTAAACATTTTTCTAAATATTTTGGTGAAAAAATTTCTTGGTTAAACACCACATAGAAGTGGTTAACAGGTTTTTTTGTACTTTTTCCAATAGAAATACTTTTTAGTGCCAGCAGTGCTGCCTGAGTCTAGCAACAAAAAATACAATAAGAATGAATTTTTAGTGATGGATTTGACAGAACCAATGAATGTGCCTACCTGAGATAATTACTTGTATGCTTTAATGATTGTCGAAGCTAGCAGCCGTTTTCCTGTAGGGTGCCTCTTGAAGTCAAAAGATGAAGTTATCAAGGTTGTTCAAAATGTGGTTGCTCAATTTGAGAAACAAAGTGGAAAATTAGTCAAGATTATACGGACTAATAACAGAACAGAATTTGTAAATTCTGCTATGGAGAAGTTCTGTTTGCATAATGGAATTCTACACAAAACCACAAACCCATACTATTCTCAACAAAATGGGATAGCTGAAAAAGCTACTGCTATTACAATGGAAATGGTAAGAAGCATGCTCCATGGTGCTAAAATGGATCTATGTTATTAGGGAGAAGCATTTATGTGTGCCATGTACATTTGAACCATAACTCCAATGTCAGTCCTACAAGGAAAGATTCCTGTAGTCAAGTGGAATAGTGGCCATCAAAGACCTGATATATTTCATTTACGTGTTTTTAGTTTTCTAGGATGGGCTCACATACCTAAAGAGGTCTGTCACAAAAGACTCAAATCTAGGGCTGTTTGAGTCCATATGCTTGGATGGTGGGCCAACAAAACTAAAGAATATAGACTTAAGGACTTGGAAAACTAAAAACTCATTATGTCTCAGCTTGGGTTTGCATGACCAGGTTTATAAGATATCTAATATTATTCCCACTATACACTACATTCTTATATTGGGTGTGCACCGATTAGATGCTAGATAGCCAGTGAATAGGGGCGCCTCCATACTGAAGTCCTTTAGGGACTGAAACCCCCCCTGGAGGGAGCCCAGGCACGTGTTGATGGTTCCAGCTACATGCGCCCAACCCCCACCAACAGCTAGCGAAGATCCAAGTAGGATAATATAGGGCAAAGGAGTTCAACATACATGGGTGCAATTTGTTTGAGAGAGCAGTAACGTAGGAAGGAGTCTGAGGTCCACCTGCCCAGTAGTCTCACCATGTTGGGCAGAACTCCCTGCAGAAGTAGTGTAGTTGTTCCACTTATTCAAAAACAGTGACCTATGATAGTAGTATGCCATTTATCCTAATCAAGAGTTTTCTGGTCACAAGTGGAACCTTTGATCCATTCTTAGCTACGTAGCAAGCCAAAGGGTCATCAAGGACGACGTTGTTCACCGCAGCGTGGTTACTGAGTGCCAAGATTGGATTAAGAGGACCATTCTGCTTTGTGACTATAACCATCTCGCCTTTAGTGCCATTCTGCTTTGTTCGAGGTAAATGTAAGGACCTTGAACCCAGATCATTCGGAGGTCTGAAGCTGGACCAACGCAATAGGAGGGAAGCGTTGTATGTCTTTTCTGACTTAGGCAAGATTTTGCCCAGTCTGATTTGGGACCAAAGTGAAGTCGTTGCAATGGCTCACACACAGGCATCAAAAGGGTTGGACATAATGAGGTCCTTGCGTATCACATCCAACATGTCAAGTGACACCGGTGGCCTTTTTGGCTGAATGGATTCTGGGGGTCTGAGGTTTTCTATGCTTTTAATAACATATTGTAGACAAATGCTCCCTGACCAAGGGATATTATTCTGGATGTGCCATGCTTGTAGTGCAGACATCTTCCTGGACACAGTAGAACCGGTGCACTTTCTCGCCATAGATGATGCGTAGAGACACAGTAGATCTTCCAAGGCTGGGAGGTATGCCGAGGCTGGAATAGATCTCGCTGAGCAGAATGAAAAGAAGCCTTTGACAGCTGATGAATAGCATTCCTTTGTGGACCCAGCCCACGCGCTCATCACCACATGGTTGATGCAATCCTGTTCCTCAGCTGAATTTCTGTGAGAATTAGATCTAAGATCTGGGAGGCATACCAACTCAGTCGACAGGCGACCTGTTGACTTAGTGCATGAACGTGACTTAGTGAGGTCAATATGAACTGCTCAAGGCATGTTGACAGATGCAGATTGCAGATGTAGGCACAGTAGCAGATGTAGGCATGGTTGTAGGGGCATGTGCTTTTTAATAGGCCATGTTTTTTAGCCCTCACGCCCGTGTCAGCCAACGTAGGTTGCTCAACAAGATTGCAATTTGTACTATGATGTCAGAGAGACATATGTCAGAGTTGAATGAATGAATTCAAGTTCTATTACAAGATTCCAAACACCAACAAACTTATGCAACTATGAATATGTTTCCAAACACCAATAAACTCCTGCAACTATGAATATGTTGTCGGATACAACAATATAGGTTTACTAGTACAATCTTGGAAACGCACGGGGTTCGAAATGAAGTTGCCCAGATATCTTGGGATCTTTGGAGGGGTGGGCAGAAGATTAGATCTAGGTGGTAGTAGCCCTCTTGAGGGAGCATCAGCTAGATTTAAGTTGCTCGCTACCCACTCCATTGACAGCCAGATATTTGATGACTGGAAGGTGGAGACAATGTTACGCAATATCAGGTTTTGTTGCGTGCTATGGGAGTAACCCAACTTGAGCGCTTCAACAACACCGGCGTTGTCTGATTTAATGACAACATGGCAATTCTGGTATCCAGATGAGGCAAGACAACGGACCGCAAGGTCGACGGTAACCATCTCTGCTCATCCTATATTTCTGCCCTCGCCATGCTAGCCCTCCTTCAATTTCCATGCCAACCATTGGTGATCCAAAACCAATCCTATTCCCCAAGATGTTGAAGCGTCGATGTAGATCTTTACCGGTAAGAGATCTGGAGGGCGCTTGATTTGAATGCCACACCAATGTGACAAGGTATCTTTCCACCAAGCAATGTCTGCCACCATGGCTTTGCTTGGTTGATGCTTGAGGAATGGGGAGGATCCAATGGGAAAGGAGGAGCAAAAGGCATACAAGGACGGAAGATGAGAGCGTCCTGATGGGATGACAATACACACATGGTTCAAGGTCCCTATAACCAACTCAATCTGCTTTGTGGTCATTCCCATGGACGTGTCCCAGCCTGTGAGCTTGACCAAATATTTCGTTCTTTTATGCAGAAGAAGTTCAACGGTTTTTTTGTCCAAGGACCATGTGAAGCCAATGTAGTTGAAGGACACCGCAAAGGGCATATGTTTGTTTGAGGCCCACGGCCACCCAAGAAAGTCTGCTATTGACCAGATCAAGGACTCATCATAGCTGTATACATAAGGCTTTTTCCTTGATTTTGGGTAATAGAAGAAGATGTAATTGTCTACCCACTTCAGAATGGCCTCAATACCAAAGTGTCAATAAATGTGAACTATAGCATCCACAACAGAGCCAAATATGCCAAGGGCACACGGAGTCAACATCAAAGATGGAGACCTGGGTCCCCAGTGGGGCATCCACCACTAAGAGCCAACAATCCATGAATGTCCCTCAATTGCACTTGAATTGTGATGCATCTATCAAAGAGTTTATGGAAGGAAAACTAGGGTCATTGCGAGGGTAAGAGAGATCAAGAGTAATGTGCAGTTTGCCACCAGCACTTTTAATGACGTTCAAAGGAGCCATCTGGAAATTGCCAAAGAGTTCAAAAGCCAAGGTGAGAGAGAAACCAGAAGAAACACAACCAAGTTCTATTTCTTTCTTGTATTTTGTTGTTACAAAGGTATGAGCTGCGTTGGAGCGATAATGATTACATGATGTGTAGGTGTAATTGAGTTTATAAGAGTTGAAACCAATGCTGAAGCCATGGCAGAGGCCTTTTGGCACCTCCACAAAGCGATCTAACACCCCGGCGGCCATTAAAGCTGATTTCCAGTGATCAGCACACAGCGGCGTAGAAAGCAGGAAAATAGAGTCAAGCCAAACAGGTTTGTGCTTTGTGCGCAGTAGATCTGCAGAGGGAACAAATGTGGGCATGACTGCAGTCACTGCCCCTATTGCAAGACATAGATCTATTGAAGCCAAAACAGACTGTGGCACCTCCCGGTGCTCTCCAAGCTCATTCGACCTTCTGGAAGAATCTAGGGTTGGCCTTACAATACATGAGTTTGTGGTTAGTAAAGCCACAAGACATGCACTTGTTCCATTTTGGGGGAAACAAAGACAAGTTGAAGGACTTGGGTTGTTCTTGGTGGCAACCTGAGTGCGAGGGGCGGCTGAGGAGTGAAGAGGAAGATTGGCGCCTGCGAAGAAGGATGCAATCTCTGCAATCCAAGCATCATGCTTGTGTGTCAGACATTCCTGCCAAATGTCTGGCTGGAAGGTGTACATTTGGAATTCATGCAATTGCCAAACATATAAAGACCGCAGGCAGCAATCATAGTCCAGGACCATGAAGAAGCAGAGGCAGGCATTTGGCATGTGTTTCAGGTGGCAGGAATGCTTTTCAAAACCATTAGCAATCTTGTTGGCCACTGGACCTCCAACTGAAACATCCTCCTCAGTCTGTAGATGGACCCGGATGGCCTCTACCAAGTTATCAGCCGCACCGCTCCACTCGTTGAAGGAAAGTTTATCCTTCTTGGAAGCATCAAAGGAGGATGAAATCAGGTGCAACTTCCCATTGGCCAAGACTAATGTAGAATCTAAGGAGGTAGTCTTATTATCATTCAAACAAGTGTAGCCAATGCTTCCAGAGGCTTAGTCATCTTGAGGCTAGCCTCCAAATTACTAAGCAAGTCACATGAGACATGTGCATGACCTCTGGCAATGGCAATTTCCGAGTTTTTGATTATTTTCAGAGATTTTCCTTTTTTAGATTATAAATTTTATTGTGGCTTTTGTCATGCTATACAGTTACTTCCCACACTTCTGGAGCCTTGGAAGCGTCACTCCTGGCATAGGAAATCCCTAGACTTGTTCTCTTTGGATTTCCCTCTGTCAGGTGAGTAGTTATTGTTGTATTACCTATATATATTTTGGATTTCCCTCTGCCAGCTGTGTGACTGAGCCATAGCCTCCAGAGGTCGCCCTTACAGTGCCCCTTCTATACCAGGTGCCCTCTCCCTACCTGGTGTGCGTGGAAGGTTCTCCCAACCTGCTGGAAATACAGGCGTCGCGTTATGCAACACATCATCAACTGCACTAGGTGAAATATCTACACGTCTGTCGCGCTGCGCACAAGCAGGCCTGTCAGGAGTGCCAGTGACAACTCTCATACGCTTGGCTTGTGGAACCATTGGAGATGGTGCCAGGGATGTAGCTGGTACCTGAGGGGTCAAGGACTCCAAGCCTTGTCCAAGGGGACCTGGTTGCAGACCAGTCAACACCAAAGGTCTGGCAGGGGAGGCTAGTGGTGCAGCAAGCAGGGAAGCCGCCGAGCCCGAGACAGCCGAGGGCCCCTCAAATGCTTTCCGCTAACCTGTGGCCCTTCCCTCCTGTCCTTCTCCGGTATCTTCCTCAATGCGCATCATTGCCTGGCCCAGCGACATGGAGGTAAGGGACCAGTCTTTCTCTAGGGGTTGTTAAGAGGCCTCTTGTCAGCCACAGCCACGTCCCTAGGAAATCATTATGTACCCTGTTAAGACTGCGTAGATAACCTAGCTAGACCAAGACCCACACAGTGGAAACCGGTTAGAATTTCCTCACTCAATTGTATGTGCACCTCAGTGGAAATGCTGCCACATATACGCAAGGTGATGGTTTCTGTTTGAGTGAGTGTCACGACCCACCCCCGGACCTGAGCCCTGGGCCCGGGACCACACCACACACCCTGGCAAACACCCCTCGCACGACCTCGACTCGGGACGAACTTCACAAACACCCGACACGGTCATCACGTCATACCCTGGTTGACCCTGACGTTCCTCCGGGACACTCCACGGACACCACCGACGACCCCCGGGGATCCCCGGCGCGACGGCACGGCGACCCACACAGCATCCGACGCATCACGCATCATTCAACGCATCATGCATGATCGCTTCATGCCACGCATCATGCATCGCCCTGCACATCAACCCACGCATCATGCTTCGTCCCGCATCAACTCCCGCATCATGCCTCGTCGCGTCCTCTCGTCGTGCCACGTCCTCCCTCACGCGGCGCCACTGCGACTTCCAAAGCAACGGTGCCACTCCCATCCGACACCCGCGGTTTCCCTTTGTCCTCCTAGGCGCTCCGGAACACCACCAGAGCCCCGGAGCCGCCCCAGACCCAGAACCGGGACCCCGGACCTGCCTCATCGTGTAGTCAGTATATAAGCCCCCCCGTAGCACTAAGTACGGTAGTCTTGATATTGCCCATACCCTCCGGTTTTCCTCTCGTATCGCTCCGGCCTCGTAACTTTGCCTTGTACTCGTCTCCTCTCTATCGTCTCGTACTCGTCTCCATTCCTATAGTCCGCATCCGTCTCTATTCTCTCGTCTCGTATCTGTCCATTGTCTCTATCTACTCTCTTAATTCCATCTCCTTTGCTCATTCGTCTCTTTCCTCCTTCCTCGCCTCTGCCTCAAGTTTCTCCTTTCCTTCTCTTCTCGTATTCCGGTCTCTTATCTTCTCCGGTCCGCATTCTCCGCTCTTCTAAGTTCGGTCCTGCACCTGTCAAACTCTAAGTTGCCTATTTGCCTATCAGCCCCTTGATTTCCCCGGATAGTTCGCCGCCGGCACGCCACTCACCGCGCCGTCTAAACCGAACTTCCTCCAGTAGAACCTTTCCGTCCGGCGCTCGCCCCTTGTTCGCGCCAACCCCGGGACACTTCGTCTGATCTCCCCATGCCCCCGGCGCACGTCACCCCCTCCCGGCGCCTACCTCCGGTCCTCCCTGAGTCCCGGCGTGTCCGTAGCTGTCCGAGTCCGCTTGGTAAGGCCTTGCCCAGAATTGCTGAGCCCCCGGGTCAGCGGAACCTGACATAATATCAAGACTCAACCTTACCCCGTTCTCAAATGGCTACGTACGCTCACACCTACCAAACTCCTGTCTACCACGTTGACGCCTACGGGCGACCCATACCCGAAAACTCCTACCACTCCCACACTCCTCAGCCCATCTACCCCCCTCTACCCATCGAGCAATACCTTTCGCACCCACCCCGCTTCTGGGGAGCGGACCAAAGCGGCGTATCCTATGTCCACCCTAGCCAGCTAATGACCCACGAGTGGCGATCCGGTCCCACGTACGCACCCCCGGGGAACCATTCACGCATCCTCCCCGGGGGGCTACCGGAGACACCTCCCGTCGGCTGGGTAGCCACCGCCGCCGCCCTCGTCCAAAGCACTCATTACTCCTACGTCCCACCCACCCAGATTCCTATCAAACGCTCCGAGGCGCCCCCTCCACCCCGACCATTGTTCCCCCCGCCACGGACACCTTCC
>QLOM01004426.1:0-12591 GCA_003313785.1 Termitomyces sp. MG148 | reverse complement strand
AGCTGGGTTACCAGGAGGTTAACAGAGAATTTGAGGTTATTGTTGAGGGTGAGGAAGTTGGAGTGTGATTTGGTGATGGGTCCAGAGGTTGCGGTGTTGCCATCAAAGAGCTGCAATTCAAGGGGTTTGTCAAGGATGTCATGGAGAAGGTCCAGTTGGTCGCTAATGAACATTCCTGCAGCTCCGCTGTTGGCAAGGATCATGTCAGAGGAGTCACCAAGTCAGGCGTTGATGATGAAGGATTGAGCCGACTTTGAGCATAGCTTTGGGGGCATGTGGAGTGGCTTTTTAGCAAGCTCCAGAGTGTCAGTGTGTGGGGTGATGTTAAAGGGTACAGGCTTCCAGGCAGGCATGGCGTGGTGGTTGGGGTAGAGGGTGAGTGTTTGCCAGTTGATTCGGGGGTTTATAGTGTGGAGCCAGGGGAGTCCAAGTATTAGTGAGGTGGAGGTGTGGAGTTTGGTAACAAGTAGCTGGAGATTCTGCTGGTGCCCATTGGAGAAGATGGTGGGCATGTCGATGCAGTGAGTGATGTTGCCAGCAGAGGTGGAGCTCCCGTCAAAGAGACGGAGTTGGATGGGGATGAGTAGTCTCTGGGGAGGCTGTGGCACAAGAGTGGCTAGGGAGGAGTCAATAAAGTTGTCTGTGGCACCACTGTCAACCAGTGTGTTGAGGGGCTTTGGGTTGATTGCAAGGGTTGTGCGGAAGAGGAGGGGTTTGGGTGATTTTGGGAGTGTTTAAGCTAAGAAGATGTCTGATGATAAAGTCAATGCATGTAGAAGTGTAACTGGAGTGGAGAAGACGTCAGGATCAGTGTCACAATTTAGTGCATTTTCTGATTCTAAATTGCTGCTTTGTTTTCCATAAACTGGAAGTTGCACTCTTCCCCGTCAATAGGCCAGATGGCCCAGCTCATGGTCTGACGCTTGGGGCAGTTGATGATGAAGTGACTCTGCTCACCGTACAGGATGCAAGCCCCTTCTCGGCACCATTTCTCCTGCGTTTCTTCAGGCACATCAATCCAAGGCCTGTTCTGGAACCGGTTGACGCAGAGGTCTTCTTTGTTGTTGAGCTGGTCTGGGGTGTTGTTGTCCTGATCAAGAGAGTTTTCTGGAGTGTCGGTGGAGGGTTGCGGGGCATTGTTGATGTTGGCAGTGTTGAACTGGGCAGGGGGTCATGGAGTGGTGCTGTTGGTTTGTGTGGTGCCAAAGGGTCAATTGTTTTGGAGTGCAGAGGTGCTGGTTGTCCAATTGCCATTTCCGGAGTTGTTCTAGATTGTTTGGGGGGCTGATAGTTTGCTCCAGTCCTCCCAGTATTGTTGGTCAATCTGTGTGACCAGGGCCTTGTAACCATTGTAGGTGGGTTGCTTGAGGGCGAGCTGAAGAATTGATGCATTGGGGCAGGGCATGGCGCAGGGTGAACCAGAGAGCATTATAGTTCCAGCCTGTTTCATAGGCCTCCTTTTTGAAGCGGACAATGAAGGCAGTGAACCATTCCTCCGAGCACATGCGTAAGTTGAACAGGGCCTCCTTGGCTTCCGCTACCGTGTTGAATATGCCAAATTTGCTGGAGGACTTCTGAACAAAGGCCTGCCAGTTGGAGAGGGCCAGGCTGTGAGCATTGAACCGGAGCAGGGCTGTGTAATGATCAAAGGCAATACCCTGAAGGTATGATGCTGCAAAGGCCACCTGTGAGCTCTCAAGTTGAAAAGTGACTGGCTTAGCTTGGAATATGGTAAGGCATTGTATGAGGAAGGTGTGCCACTGGCAAGGATTGCGGCCATGGAAGGGCTTGGGTTTCTGGAGGTCAAGTTTCTCTTTGTGGGCCAAGGCATCATTGTAATAGTAATAGTAGTGGTTACTACTACGCGGCGGAGGGAAGGCGTCCATTGCAGGGTCCCATTCCCCTGGAGGCCCACTGTCAGGGAGCCCATTACCTCTCAGAGGGGGGCCCAACAAGGCGGTTGCGGTTCTCCCACCGGTGGAGGGGGCCCGGCTGAAGGTGGAAGTGGTCCCCCTGGCAAAGGTCCCAGTGGTGGAGGCTCTAGAAACGGGGGTTGTGGCAGGCCAGAGTTGTGTAGGGGTCATGATAGGCCCTGGTTCTGAGGAAGGTGAGTCGGTTCTGCAGGTCCTGGTCCTACGGGTGGATGCGCTGGAGGAGGGCCGGTGGCAAAGAACCATGCATCATGGAGAGGTGGAAGGGCTGGTTGTGGACAAATTCAGAAGCCCTGGGTAGTAGAGCATTGCCAGGGAGTACCACACCAGGATCAAGGAGTTTCTGCTTGTTGGCGTACAAGAGAGTATGCTGGGAGGCTTTGTTGTTGTCTGGTGGTAGCGGCATGCCTCTCAGAGTTCTATTGAGAGGGTTGGGCTGGGGTGGTTGGTTCCAGGTATGAAACGCACTGGGAAAGGAGTTGGCCCAGGGGCACACAGAGAGCCAATGGTGCGGGCAATAGGCTGATCAAAGAGACCTCCAGAGGGGTTGAGGGACTAAAGGAGGGCAGACACTGCATTGAGTTCTTCCTTGTGGCACAGGTCCGGAGTATGTTCGTGGGATTTGTCCTGCTGGATGTGAAAGGATCTTGCTGGGTCTATGGGGTCTTCAAAGAGTCGGGGGTTCGGGCTAGTATAGATTTTATTGATTAGTGCCTGTAACTCATTCCAGAGGGTTCCGTCCATATTCAGGGTGTTTTTTGCATTGATGAGAAGGGTTTCCTGTTGATAGTGTTTGTAGAATTTGAGGAGACAGTGGGCCCATAGTTCTGGGGTGCCAGTGAAGTTGTGCTGCTCTAGGCTAATGAGGAAGGCCCAGGTATGCCAAGCAAATTCCACGGGAGTGATTCATAATGTGCAGAATATTTTGTTACGCTGTTGGGCGTAGGCCTCCATCTGTTGCCATCTCCCTAGGGGTGTGGAAGGCGTTTGTGCAGGGAGAAAGTGAGGTCAAGGAGGGTAGGGAGCCTAAGCGTAGGTGTAGTAAGGACCCAGGACCAGAGGCGCTATGGGGGTTATCCAGCCAGTGGGGGGAATTTCTGGTAGCCTGCCTGGTAGTACCCATGTGTAAGACCCTGGGGTGCGTAGGCAAGGCTATGCTGCCATTCCAAGGGTATTCCTTGACTGGGGGGGCGTAGGATGCTCTACTCTGATCTTGTTCCCAGAACTGGGAAGGTTGCATGAGGTAGTGTTCAATGGGCAAAGGAGAGTAGAAGGGTTGAGGGGTGCTGAGGTAGTAAGAGGTGTTAGGCACGGGCCTTCCATAAGCATTGGTCCGGTGACTGGAGGTCTGGTAGGTATGAGTGTACATAGCCATTAAGAACGGAGTAAGGTAGAGTCTTGATATTATGTCAGGTTCCGCTGACTCAGGGGCTCAGCAAGTCTAAGCAAGGCCTTACAAAGCAGACTCAGACAAGTATGGATACAAGCGGGGCTTGTCAAGAGCCCGGGGCATGTGTTGGAGCATGGGAGGTGTGCCGGGGCCAAGGTGGGCAGAATGTGATGTGATGCACAGTGTGAGGCACAAGCAGGAAGCAAGCGCTGGGGCAAAATAGACTATACAGGGAAGATCCAGAACAATTGGTAGATGCTTATATACTATGGTATGCTAAGGTCTGGTCCCAGTACTGGGTCCAAGGACAGATTCTGGAGTTTTAATGATGGCCTGGGGGACATAGGAGTAGACAAAGGGAGTCTGCGGGTGTTTGTTTGGAATGCGGCAGTGGCATTGTTGCTTTGGGAATTGTGGTGTTGGTGCTGCACAACTGGCAGGAGCACATGCAAGGCATGATGCAGTAAATGATGCGCGGGGTGCTAGGCTGATCTGGAGTGATGCATGATGCAGTGAATGATGGGCATGATGGGAGGAATGATGCAAGAGAGGTTGCTTATTGTGCCAGTGATGTCCGAGGAGCCATTGGAGAAGGTTAGTAGTGTCTCAATGGGGCCCGGGGTTGTTGGTGATATCCAGGAAAGTGCTGGGGATTGCCACAGTGTGACGTGATGGCTGTGTTGTTGGTCCGGCTGGTCTTATCTTGAGGTTGAGTGGTCATGGGAGTGGTTGCCAGAAAATGTGCTGAGGGTCCCAGGACCGGGGCTCAGGCTCAGGAGTGAGTTAGGCAGGTTGTAACACACTTGAGGTACAGAAAAGTGGACCTCAATTCCTCAAATATAACACAAAAATGCTCTTTGTGTTCTTCTATGAAGTTCAAATAGATGAAAATGTCATCCAAATATATGTGGACAAACCTCCCAATTACATCTCAAAAGATAGAAGTCATTAACCTCTGAAACATTGCAGGAGCATTGCAATCTCCTATCTGCATGATATTGCTGATGTATGTTCCCGTTATAGATGAGAACACTATTCTTGAAATATTGGACAAGCAAATTCTCACTTGTTCATACGCATCTGTCAGGTCAATTTTTGACCTGAACTTTGCTCTGCCCACATCTTCCTAAATCACTTCCTAATCCAGAAGTGGTGTAACATCCTTTATTGTATTATTGTTGCATTGGCATGCATCCAGCGCAGTCCTCAATGTGCCATCCTTCTTTGAAATGCACAACATTGCAGCTTGGGAGGCTGGTCTTGCCTCCCACCACTGAGCTCTCAAGTACTGATTGGTCTTGTTTCTGAGCTGTTGCTGCAGTACCATTGGACATTGCAGCAAATGGTTTTTATAGACTTTATTTTTGTCAATAAGGTTGATTTTGTGGTTGACTTCCTACCAAGAGGGCAATTCCTCCTTGGTTCTGTTCAGAATGTCTGCAAATTCCTGCTGCTACTGCAGCCACAGGTGTGGAATGTCCTCTTCTATAAAACCAACAGTTTTACCTTTGCCTTTGTGGTCTACATCTTGGCATGGATGTATGGTTACCTTTGCTTGTGCTACTGAATGAGCATACTTCTTTTTGAGGGCAGTAATCCTCAGTTCACTCTTATCTGGTGTGTGCAATCACACCGGTGTAATCTATTTGCCTCTTCATGATATCATGGAGAGTCCATCAAAGAACACCTTGCTCAGTGGCAAAATCTTGTCATCACTAGCCTGACAATACACTTCTTCCTTTGAACTTCAGCATGGTTCATTCCATACATACATCAAGGCCACAAGTTCATTCCAGTCAGCAGGCATTCATGGATCAAATTCCTACTAAAACATGGGATGAGGTACACATCAGTCCTAGATAGACCACAAATAATTAGGTACAACATAACTCAGTTACTTATTACGGACTGAGGATTTGAATACTTACAAATAATTAGACTTCTGCTCTTGAGTTCTAATCAGCAATCTCTGATATAATACCAAGACTTTCCTCATTCATCAGAAGCTCAAATAGCAATCTACACTCAAAATTATTTACTTTCTGCAGCCAGCTATTATGTATTACCTTTCTACCACATTTTCCACTACTTTTCCACACCTTCAATAGTACTATCCTGCTTCCATACTATATGTAAACGGATATTCTCAGATATCAGTGGAACCCTTTGTCAGGTTCCGCTGACCCAGGGGCTCAGCAAGTCTGGATGAGGCCTTACAAAGCGGACTCAAGGGATTACGGACACAACAGAGGCCTACCGGGGTAGATGAGATATGCTGGGGCATGGGGGAGCGTGCCAGAGTTGAGGTTTTGCTGGGTGAAGTGCGCCAGGGCAAGAGATGTGGGGCGTGAGCAGGGAGTGAGTGCCAGGAGCGAGGAAGTGGACAAGGGGGTTCCAGGACAATTAGTGGAGCTACAGATGTGCCAGCAGCTGTGTCACAGGAATGGCGCAAAGAATGATTGCGCAGATAAGGTTTTAAGGTGGAATGGTTGTGGAGCCAAGCTCTAGCGGGGCTGGGCCAATTAGGCTGAAGGCCGGGGAAACCAGGAGACTGATGAGAAGAAACGGAAAAGAACTGAATGGACAGAGTTGGGAGAAAACAAATAGATTGAGGAAGAGCTAGTGAAGACAAGAGTAGAGACAAGTACAAGACGATGGAGATAGAGACAAGTACGAGGCAAATATACAAAACTGGAGCGATACAAGAGAAACCGGGTGATCGTGGAGTTTGTCCCGAGTTGGGGGTCATGTGAGTGGTTTCCTGGGGAGTGTGTGGGGGTGGCCCGGGCCTGGAGCTTAGGCCCAGGGGTGGGTCATGACACCCTTGATTAGCCAAGGGCCCACACTTGACTGACATGCTCAGGCTCCTTATCACACACTGAGTTGTAAATTATAGTCCCAACTAAAGAAATGCCTGGGTACAAATGCACTGAAATGCTCTAGTTCCTGCTAGCACAGGCTCATTAATGGCTGGAATGAATATGGGGCACGCTGGAAAGGCTAATTACTTCCCATGGCATCTCTGCTTACCTCTAGTCCTCTCTATTGAAGAGATGTTGCAGTTTCTGCTGTACCAACACCCCCATTCTCCCTTGGGCAAGAAAATCAACCTAGAGCAGGTAAAGAGTGTTGTTATAGCAATGAGAGCATGTTGTGGACTATGCACGGCAAAGGAACAAGATTCTAAGGTCATTTTGCATCTTGGGTGTAGAACTCAAGTACTTAGGCCTTGTTTAAAGGCCTTGGACTACTCAAAGCAAGGGGTAACATAGAAGACTGCACAGGCCATCTACTAAAACTCCAGGAGTGTTATGCCTAGGGACTCTTGCCAGCACAGGAATGTGATTGCCTGCATGCTGACTCTGCCATGTGAGAGGAGCTAGCTCTGTTGGTTGAAGAAATCCATGTATCTCTTTTACTTGGACAGTTGTTACTGTCAGGGGACTTCCATTTCCAGAACTTCCTTTTTTAGTTCCTGGAGTTCTCCAGGGATTCTTGGAGATCTCCAGGACGCTCTTATACCTTCTAGGAAGTACTGTATAGTCATTCCCATGCCTTTGCCACCCACACTGATGCGCCGTACCGCGGCAGAGAGATCTCTAGACTTGTTCTCTTTGGATCTCCCTCTGCCAGGTGATTAGTTGTATTTCCTGTCATATTGTACTGTCTCTAATAAACTTTGGATTTTCCTTTACCAGTTGTGTGACTTAGCCGCAACCTCTGGAGGTTGTTCTTACAGCAGAACACGTCTCCTAATCCTAGTCTGGAAGCCCCCTATAGCCGCCAAACCTTTTCTGATTCCTATCTGTTGCTTTTCCACTGGGCTTAAGCACCAACATCCGCTTGCACCCAAAGAGCGAGATGAGCTCGACGCGTTCCTCCAGGAGAATCTGGAGTCTGGACAAATCTGCCCCTCAAAGTTCCCAATGGCCTCTTTGGTGTTTTTTATCAAGAAGAAGGATGGCTCCCTCCGGTTGCTCTAGGACTATTGCATACTCAATGCAATGGCTGTCAACAACCGCTACCTGCTTCTCCTCATCTTGGAGCTGATCAACAACCTCTAGGGTGCATGCTACTTCACTAAGTTGGGCATCTGCTGGGGCTACAACAATGTGTGCATCCAGGAGGGACATGAGTGGAAAGTAGCATTCCAGACCAACCACGAGCTGTTTGAACTTCTGGTGATGTTTTTTGGACTCACCAACAGCCCTGCTACTTTCCAGACCATGATGAATAACATATTCTGGGACCTCATAGCCAACAGCGTAGTATGCGTGTACCTTGACAACATCCTCATCTACACTAAGACGTTGAAGGAACATTGTCAGATCATGCAAATCGTCCTAGACTGTCTCTGCCAACACTAGCTCTACCTCAAGCCAGAGAAGTGTGAGTTCAAGCAAACCCGCATCAAGTACCTCAGGCTCATCATCTCCCATAGCACAGTGGAAATGGACCCAGTGAAGGTGGCTAGTGTCACGCAATGGCCAGAACCCCAGAACAAGAAGGAAGCGCAGGCCTTCCTGGGGTTCACCAACTTCTACCAGCGATTCATCCAGGACTTCTCCCACCACGCTCGGCCTCTCTTCAATGTAATGGACTTGCAGCCATAGAGCATCGCTCTATAGCTTATTCAAATACATAATAATTATTATCTTAAATAATAATTATTTCTTAAATAATAATTATTTCTTAAATAATAATTATTTCTTAAATAACAATAAATTTATATAATTAAATATGTATTATAATGTGTATGGCTGCCTTAGGTAAGGCAGCCAATTTTACTGTCATACGTAGTACTAGAATTGCACACCAATCTGGTTCTATTGTGTGACTATAAGGCTTTGCAATTACTTCTGACAATATTTCACTTTTTTGAACCTTTTGGGTTCAATTTGAGTACTACAAGTGAATAATTGTGATTTTAGACTGTCAGTCTAGAAAACCTTGCAAGCAAAAGCAAACAGTGCATCAATTCTTTGATGCACACACCCAAACCATTTTATACATATAACATTGATTGGATGGATACTAATCAACCAATGGAACCAACATGTGATGGTGAGACTATCGACCAGTCACTAGTGTACCCATTAGTTGTCTTGGATGACCCAGTTTATCCCAGTGACCGTAAGGCTTTGCAATATTATTGACAACATTTCATCCATGGTGTCTATCACACAATAAGAGTGTTGATTATTGCCAAAACCAAGGCTGTCATAAATATGCTCCATTACTAACATCTGTTGCATGAGATGTCTGAAAAAGAAGAATCAGGCATGAAAGAGGTTACAAGGCAAAGCAAAGCATTTAGGATAGGTAGCAAAGCAATCTGGATGAGGGGGAGAAATTATTTCAAACAATGTGGAAATGGCCATGGCATGGACACCAAAGCGCAGATTGATGTATATAATAAGGCATAATAGAGGACAAGATATGGCTTTATCAAACCTGGTACACTCAAGTATGTTGCAGCTAGAGATTAAAGATATCTTCTTATTCTTAGAAGGAGAAGCGTGGCATGTATTTATGTTGTGCCCAGTACTGTCACTCCAACCCAAGGCAGGCAGATATCAAACATATTAACCTAGCAACACATCGCAAAATATGGGAGCAATGACCAAGTTTCTTTACAAAAAGGGGAGGTAACCACATGACCATGGTGTCATTGCTCCATTGACGTTCTGGAACCTCAATCCCCCCGCCCCTATGTTTATCCTTGTGATGTATAATTGCCCAGCACCTCGTTATAATCATGGACTTGGCCCACATGCTCAATCATGTTAAAAATTTTTGTGCTCTGGGAGGGCAGTCAAAAAATGAGAGAAGTCTTTCTATACATTGGAATGCTTACTCTCACATTTATGGGTCCTGCAAGTGAGACCCCACACACTTTCTTGTCCACAAGTGCTTACAAACATTGGAAATCAATATAGAACAATGTGTGCACCGCCAACAAATACAGCATGAAATAGGGTCTGATGGAACAATCTATTTGGGCAGCCTGATGGATGTGAGTCATGATGCAGATTAAGATGTCAACTTACATTTTCATCAGAGAGCTATGCATTATAAAGAAAAATTCTTCATAGAACTTGAGCCCATAGAAAGAGTTCAACTCATGTTCAACACAGACAAGGGAGGACAGAAGCGCACCAAGTTTTTAATAATGGGTATGGTCCATTCCCATAGACTACCACCCATAACCAAAGCCAACATGTGTGTACGCCATTCTTAGGGTTTTGTTCATTAATACCAATTGAACGCTGGGCTTAGGTTATACAACAACCTGGAAGGCATAGTTCCTTATATCACCCAAGACATAATGTTAATTGGAGTAGATTCCCCCTCCTTTCAATCCTCATTGGAGGAATTCAATCTCCTGTGACTTCTTTTCTTCTGAGCATTGTCACAGCAGAGCTGCAAAATGCTGGAACATGACATTTTTATTATACCATCCATCCATGTGCATGTGCCTTTCATATGCAGATGCAGTTTCCATCTAGGAGAGCAACCAATTTCATTCACGACATGGGAAGATCCAGAAGGAATTCTGGCACAAGCTGTATTACAAAGTACCCGCCATGCATGGTTTGCACACAACATTATTGACATTGAAGAGTGCGTTAAATGAAGATTTGTATGAAAGACTTCCTCATTGCTTGATAGAGAAGTTTGCAACAGAGACATTGTGACCTTGAACTTCAGTCTTCAGACAGCTGAGAGTCTTGACCAATGGTTTATACAACCCATTATGGAGAGTGTTCATGTAGAAGAAAAAAATAGCGGTTGTTGGACAGTACCAGAACAGGAGGAACCAGTAACAAGAACATTGAAATTGAGCACCAACCATTGGCCAACAGGTCTTTTTCCAAGCATGGATGAGTCCAAGAAAAAGGTTATGGCACAGAAGGTAAGGAATATGTTACAGAAGCCAACATAACACTCTCAGAGAGTTGCATTCCTTATTGCAATAAAATTTAGGTTTGGTACAAGTGGCGGGACATGCTTTACATACATCTTCATTCAATCATGTCAATTAAACAATTTCTTTGTCACAATTTAGAAAAAGAAGTCAGACGTTGAAGCGCGCCTCATAGTATTAATGATTACAGGGATAAATCAGGTAAAACAAAGAGGGGAGTTGTGTGGCTTCAAAAATGAAGCCAGGGTGGTTACATTACAGTTCACTATCACATGGGTAAATGAGATACCACCCAAGAAGTTTGATGTCAAGCACTTTACCCTAGACCCAGGTCATTCTGTTGGCAAAGTGCTTGAGTCAATACTTCTTGCCAGGTGTGACATAGAGATATAGGCCAATAGCCAAGGGGCTCACTCTAGAAGCATGATTTACATCACATGATGCCAACAACGGATTGCTGGTACCATGTGACATGCCAGGCAAAGTCAACCATGCAAAGGTATATGAATACAGAGCATGCAACCACAGTTGCAGGGGTGCAGTGGAACATGAGGCCTTCCAAAAGTACAGCAAAGTGCAAATGCTGTCGCACTCAGGAAAAAACATGTATTATATCTTCCCAAGCCATACAAGTGAGTGTAGATGTATGTATAAGCACAAAACGCAGGTGTGCAGAACACAAGGAGATGAGGAATGCAATTGGGACATATTAACACATAAATAAGGACACCTTACATTGAAAGAGAAGAGGAATAAATGAATGAATAAATGAACTCTGTTTATACCACCGGCAAGCCACATTACAGGGCTAAGAGGGGGGGAGTAGAGTAGTAGTACTCAATGCTGGTATTGTATTGTAGTGACATATGTAGTGGTGTGCTTGTAATGTAGTGACTGGTATTGGAGCTTTCCTCACAGATTTTTGTGTTGCATGACTAGTAGGCAAGGTTACATTGCAAAAGTGTCTAAGGGGAGACCTTGGGTTTGGGGAGGTCTGGTTTCCTATGTTCTGCATTGACCTTTGAAAGAGAAGAGGAAGGGGCCAATGCATGCCAAGTGCCAAGCCATTCTGCGTGCACAAGCCTTTTGTTAATTATTTAATTCATTCTTTCTGCCATGCATTTGACCAATCACATAAGCCAGACAAATTACATATTAAGTAGCATGTGGTTGTCAAGGATTGCCAAGGATTGCTAAGGACAGGCTTGGATGTTGCCAAGGGGGCTCGGCATCAAGCAGAAGTTAGTTTTTGCCCAAAACCACATGGGGTCTGGTGATAAGTATGGCAATTTTGGTCAAAACTGTCATTAGGCGAACTAAGCAAAGACTTTCGTCCTCTATGTGCCTGCAGCTTCAATGTTGTGGTCTGTTAGCCATCTAAGTCCTTTTTTAGATTTTTTTTGGATTCTGGACAAATGACAATCCTTGAATAAAGTATGTAATCAGGCACATTTAATGCAGGTTTTTGATGCGTTAAAGACTCGGATTATCATCCTCGTAATGTATTTAACCCTTAAACTTTATTAACCTTTAACCTTTAGCACTGGCTCAGAGAACAACACTCCTTTACAAGAAGTCATCCTACAAGAACCGATACGTCACTGCTTAAATAGTGCACGCACGGTTAACAAAGATTACAATGAGAGCATCTGGCAGGATCCTACGCTCATCGTGCTGCCAGTGTCAAATTGAACGTGCCGTGAAGGACATAGGATCACTATTCATGGTGCATCCTCGACAGTTAGTTAATCTATTATCAACGATATAGTTATGTTACATGCGGTGTATTCACATACTAAACAGGCTGCGAAGTTACTACTTACGACGTTGAGACTGACTTTGCTTTCCACTTATACGTAATTGCGATAACCTTCTTGTCTCTGAGCCTCGACCTCCTGAACCTGTTCCAGATGGTTTACTTCTTTTGCTCGAGCTGGCCCTCCCGCCGATGTGTGGAAACTCGTCCTTAGACTTGGCATCAGATAGTATGTCATGTGGTGTGTCATCTGCAAGGGCAGGCCAGTCTTCTGCCTCAAAACAACCAGCGAAAAAGTCGGCCATTTCCTCGTGATTGTCAAAGGTACGCGGGGATATATCGATTAGCTGGATTTTGCTAGGAAAATGAGGGCAAGTAGCAGCCACTTGTTGCTTGCCTGTCGTCTTGGGTTCACTGGCGATTATTGGCTTAGATTTCGCACGTTCGCCCTCTATCCATTCTTTCACGGACTTAATCGCCGCGTTAACCCATCGTTGGAGAGGACGAGATGATAACTCGAAGTCATCGCCAATGTAATCATTGTCAAGAAAGAGATTCTTCCGGGCTTCACCACCCTTATATACAC
>QLOM01004423.1:0-23839 GCA_003313785.1 Termitomyces sp. MG148 | reverse complement strand
AGGTTCCAGCACCAAGCATGGATCACTTCCTCGAACAAACTGCATCTGTGGCTGTTGAAGCTGGCGCGTCTTAGTAAACCCGCAGAACGGAGGGAGTATCGCGTGATATAGCCACCATATGTTTATCTGTCATTTGATCATTTACTAATCGATAACGGGCACCATAGCTACTTATTACGACATAGTAGTTGACTAAATGGATATATTTGTATATAAGTAGATGACAAGGACAATAAGTCCTTGTGCGTTTGAACTCAATACATTGTTATATCCACGCAAACACTTAGCTTCGCGTCGATCGCCTATTGCCCTCGATTTATTCAACAGTGGCGTCATCGCTTCCTCATTTGCTTTCTGATCCTTCTCTTCCCAATATTCACAATTTGACTCCCCCGGCTTGTCCAATGCATGACCCTCCTCCTCACATGTTTCTTCCTCCTCCGGATATGTCCAAGACATGAGTTTCTCCCACATATATGCGCCCTTGGAAGCTTTCTCAGGGTCCTCCTCTTGCTTGTGTTTCTCGCTCAGCTCATGTTTCCGCTCAGGCTTCACCTACTCCTTTCCTTTCTTCATGTTTTTCTCAACCAGTTTCTTTACATGCCCCTGCCCCAACTCGTCTTGCAGATCCCATGTTTTGACCATCTTCTGTTCCTTGCCAACAGGGTCCTCATTCCTCTCCTTTGTCAGGGAACAGGTCCTCGGACCATCCACCCTAGCCTTGCTTAGTCTGTGTTGATGTTGGCACCCACATCTAGCCACCATCCAGACCGCTCCGGCCCTATCCTGCTCCATCCCTGTCTTGGCATCGACACCTGGCAGGTCAGCTGGTCTTTGGACCCACTTATGCCATTGGCTGGCTTACTCATGCTGACTGTTGCTTACTCATTAGTGCTTCGTACATACCGTCCCTATTAGTCAATATACCGTAGTCATAGTCATAGTGTATCCGATGTAGTATATAAGTAGGACTGGTGGATGGAACATCCCTAGTCCTAGCAATAGCATTGCTTCTGGGTCTACACATTAGCATAACTGTGAGCTCCTCAGTGACGACCTTGCCTTCTGCTCTCGCCCTTCTGCTCCACCCCTTGTTGGTGGCCTGCCTTCTTGCCTGCCAGTTGCTTGTCACCGTGCTTGCTCGACACTCGCCCTACTTGGTGGTCGACTTGAGTGGTTGATGCGTCTGCCTGGCTTTCCACAATAGAGTGTCTCCTTACATCCTTCTTCCCTGGCTATTTTGCATCCACAGCCTCCTCCAACACCTTGTCCTTTTGTTCAAGATGCTTTGTCTACTCCCACTCCTGGTCACGTGGCTCCTTTTTTCCCTCCGCAGGCCTGTCCTCGTTTATCTGGCTCATTTCCACCTCATCATGCTGCGCCTCCTCATCAGGCTCCTGCACCTGTTTTGCACCATCTCCCACCACCTGGCTCAATTCCCATGTTTCATTACCCTTATTATTCTGGTGTTCCCGTTCTGGGCTTTGTGCCGTCCCATCGTCCTTATCCTCCTGGCTCTCTTTTTCATTGTCAGCATGCTCATGCTCATCCTTGTTGTGATATGTCACATCCAGTTCCTGCTTCCTCATGTCTAACTTTGTCCATGGCTTCTCTGTCTCTTCACTTTTCTCTCATCCATACCAATTCTCATTGTTCTGTGTGTTCTGTTGTTGAAGCTGCTATTTGTTCTCCTCATCCTTCAGTGTTGTCAACTGTTTGACCTGTATTGTAAGGGCAACCTCCGAAGGTTGCGGCTAAGTCACACAACTGGCAGAGGGAAATCCGAAGTGTATTAGAGACAGTACATATTACAGGGAAATAACTAATCACCTGGCAGAGGGAAATCCGAAGAGAACAAGTTTAAGGATTCCTCTGCCACGGCGTGGCACATCAGTACGGGGGCGGGGGCATGAGAAGGACTGTACAACATCCCGGAGAAGTCCGACGACTGCAAGGGAGCATCCCGGAGACCTCCGGGATGGCCAGAAATGGAAATGGCTGGAAAAGGAAGTCCAGGGGGTCCCGGAGATCTCCGGGATGGCCGGAAAAGGAAGTCCCCTGACATCACCCCCCCCCTTAGAGTGCGGCGTCTTGACGCACCGGGTAGAATAAGTTGCGGACCGCACGGTCCACCGGAGAGACGGAGTAGATGCCCCGGATTGTGCGGGGAGCCTCAGGGTGACTACAGTGGAAGTCCTTCACCAGAGCGGGCGCGTGGACGTTTTCAGCGGGTTCCCAAGAGATGTCTTCGATACCATAGCCCTTCCACTTGACCTTGTATTGCAGCTTGTGCCAAAATAGACGGCTGTCAAGGATCTTTTCCACTTCGTACTCTGGGCGGTTGTTGACAATGACCGGAGGTGGCGGAGGCGAAGCACATCGACCTGGAATAGGGTTGTCCAGGGCAGGCGAAAGCTTGATCACATTGAAGACCGGATGGAGGCGCCGCATGCTGGTGGGCAGTCGGAGCCTGTAGGCCAACGGTCCTACCTGGCGCTCAACCACATATGGCCCCAGTTGTTGGTGTGAGAGCTTTTGGGATGGCCTAGTGGTCACGATGTTGGAGGCGTCCAGGTAGACTCGGTCTCCAGGCTTGTACTGGGGGGTCGGTGAGCGTCCTCGGTCGTAATAGCGGGCCATGTCGTCCTTGGCCTTGGTCAGGGCTGCCTCTGCCTCCTCCTGTGCCTTCTGCATGCGATCAACAAACTCATTGACCATCTCGTTCTCCGATTGTCGTGCATGCGGTTTGAAGCCCATCTGGGGGTGCCTGCCGGTGTCCAGAAAGAACGGGGAGTGCTGCGTGGAGGCGTGGACGTGGTTATTGTACTGGAACTCGGCCTCCGGGAGGAGTTTGTCCCAGTCATCCTGCCGCTCGTTGCAGAAGAGCCGGAGGTACTGTTCCAGTTCCTGGTTGACGTGTTCGGTCTGGCCATCGGACTGTGGGTGGTAGGCAGTGGAAGTGTGGAGCTTGACGTGCAGGAGACGATAGAGCTCCTGGGTGAAGTCTGCCATGAACTGGGGGCCTCGGTCGGAGATGTAGGCATTGGAGAGGCCGTGGAGCTTCCAGACGTTCTTCCAGTACAGGTTGGCTGCGCCCATTGCTGAGCAGGTCGTGTGTGTTGGAATGAAGTGAGCTCGCTTCCCATACAGGTCGACCACAACCATCACTGCGTTGTATTTGTGCGCGTCTGGAAGTTCCACGATGAAGTTGACGGAGGCCACACTCCAGCATGCCGCAGGTGTAGGGAGGGATTGCAGATGGCCTGTTGGGGGGCGCCGGTGTAGTTTTGTCCAGAGGCAGAGGTCGCAGGTGCTGGTGTAGGAGCCGATGTAGCGGGACATCTGGGGCCACCAATAGTTCCGCGAGACCAGCTCCAGCGTCTTCCACCTACCAGGGTGCCCCGTGACATGGGAGTCGTAGTGCTGCTCGACAATGCGCCGACGGAGCTCCGGGTTGTTGGGCACATATATCCGCCCACAGAAGGTGAGGAGGCTGTCCTGCAGGCCCCACTCGTCCGTGCGTACCGACTTTGTACTGGAGGGGCGCCCCAGATGTAGCGCTAGCGTGGCCTTGGCAACCGAGTCTTCTTGTAGACCTTCCCGGTTTCCCCGACGTATGTCCTGGAGAATGTTGACCTCGTCTCCCTGTACAGCTACTCCTTCCAAGGCACAAATGGCAAACAGCTCTGGGCGGAGGAGGGTGATGTTATCGTTATCTCCTGCACCAGAGCCATGGTCCGCGCGCCTGGAGAGGGCGTCGGGCTTCCCCATGCTCCGGCCTGGCTTGTGGTGCAGCATGAAGTCAAAGTTGGCAAGGTACAAAGACTACTGGGCCTGGCGACGGTTCAGCTTCTTGGCCGTCCGGAAGTGTTCCAGGTTCTTGTGGTCAGTCCAAACTTCAAACTTGTGGCGGGCCCCCTCGAAGAAGTGGCGCCACTCCTCCAGCGACCAGATGATTGCGAGCATCTCCTTGTCGTGGATCTCATAATTTCGTTCCACGGCGTTGAGGCTCTTGGAGTAGAAGGCGATGGGGTGCCACTTACCATCCTCTGGAGACTACTGGGATAGGACTGCACCGGTTGCAAAGTCAGAACTGTCGGCCTTGACGTGGAAGGGTTGGTTGTCATCCGGAAAGAGCAGAACAGGCTTGGACGTGACAGCAGACTTGAGGGCGTTGAAGGCCTGCTGCTCCGCATCGCCCCAGGTCCAAGGAACATCCTTCCCGATGAGGTCAAAGAGGGGACGCGCGTGGTAGGAGAAGTCCTGGATGAAGCGCCGGTAGAAGTTTGTGAACCCCAGGAAGGCTTGTACTTCCTTCTTGCTCCGGGGCTCTGGCCACTGCATCACGCTAGCCACCTTCACCGAGTCCATCTCCGCTGTGCTGTGGGAGATGATAAGTCCAAGATACTCAACGTGCGTCTGCTCAAACTCGCACTTCTCCAGCTTGAGGTACAACTGGTGCTGGCGGAGACGGTCCAGGACGATCCGTGTGATCTGACAATGCTCTTCTAGCGTCTTGGTATAGATGAGGATGTTGTCAAGATACACACAGACCACTCCGTCCATGATCAGGTCCCGGAAAATGTTGTTCATCATGGTCTGAAAGGTGGCGGGGCTGTTGGTGAGTCCGAAGAACATCACTAGAGGTTCGAACAGCCCACGGTTGGTCCGAAACGCGGCCTTCTACTCATCTCCCTCCTGGATGCGCACGTTGTTGTAGCCCCACCAGACGTCCAACTTTGTGAAGTAACGTGCACCCCGGAGGTTGTTGATCAGTTCCGAGATGAGAGGGAGTGGGTAGCAGTTCTTGACAGTCATTGCGTTGAGTACCCAATGATCTTGGACCAACCGGAGGGAGCCATCCTTCTTCTTGATGAAAAACACTGGAGAGGCCATGGAGACTTTGAGGGGCGGATTTGTCCTGACTCCAGATTCTCCCGGAGGAATGCGTCAAGCTCATCCTGCTCCTTGGGTGCGAGCGGGTAAACCTTGCAGTTGGCCGGCTTTGAGTTCGGCAGGAGCTCAATGGCGTGATCCCACTGCTTGCGCTCTGGGAGGGAGTCAAACGATGCCTTAGAGAAAACATCCTCGAAGTTGTGCAAATGGTCAGGGACTGCATCCCGGAACGTCCGGGGCTGGGCGTTGGCTGCAAAGGCCTAGGCCAGTTGTTGAAAAGTGGTTTGGCTGGCCTGGATCTCCTCCGCCACTGGCGGGGGTCGTAGCATGGTAGCGTAGATGCGGTCTCCTACCTCAATGGCTTCGTCCGGAAGCTCCGGGTCCTGCACGGGTAGGAACTCTCCTTCACGTCCCTCCTCCTGACTAGGGTTTCCCCCGCTGTGCCTGTCGTCCTCGTAGAGGGCCTCCCTACGAGGGAACGCCAGAGGCAGGGGATTCAGCAGGTCAAGATCGGCAAAGGGGAGGTGACCTACACGGCACGCCCTAATAGCTGCACGTTCCCACATAGCGGTGCGCCGCTCCTTCTTCACTTCTTCTGCGCAGGTCGCGCAGCGCCGGGGGCACAGGCTCATGCTCACCTCCCCAGTAGCCCAGTCAATTTCCGGGTTGTGCTCCTGGAGCCACAGGAATCCCAGGATCATGTTCTGTTTACCAATGCTCATGACGGCAAAGGTAGTGCGCTCCGCATGGGACCAGTAGCAAAGAACAAGGTCCACCACAGACTTGATGGACCCCGCTTCGTTGTGGGTACCGTCAACGTTGTATACCGGAATTGGGGCAAGCAGGGGTCGAGTGGTGAGCTGATGCCATTCTATGTAGCTGGTGTCCACGAAGAGCCCGGTGGCTCCAGAGTCTAGGAGGGCCGACACGCTCTGGGTCTGTTGCGTGTCGGTCGTCTCGATTTCCACGTTCATCCGGAGCAAGTTGGGCAACGGAGTGGAGGCAATTACATAGCGGCAGGGGAGGCGGCGCTCCCAGGCAGGAAGGCGCGTTTGGGCCGGCGTCGGAGAGGGCTGAGGGGGTTTGTTGGGTACGACAGGGGTAGTGCTTACGGTTGGAGAGCTATCGGCAGAGACTGTATTGATTTCTTCTACCGACAAACATGCAAACCTGTTAGCACTAAGCAGCGGGGGCGTACTGGTCACCTGCCACACCCCTGAAAACCCTCACTCTACTCCTCCTGGCCTTCCAGAACGTGGGCATCTTTTGATGTCTCCTTCGGGATGGGGGTATCTGGAGAGGGCACTCCAGCAATGTACCGGGCCGTCAGGAGCTGCAGGAGTAGCTCCTCTTGCTCCTCTGGGGAGAGGTAGCGCACTTCCAGACCCCTGGGGCAGTGACATGCGAAATGGCCCTGCACGCCACAGCGTTGGCATGAGAGGGGGAGCGGGGCACGCTGTCGGGAGGCATCCACATCCATTGGCGCATCTGGAGGTAGTGCTGGAATTGTCGGGGGTGCGACCGTTGCCATGGGCAGTGCCAGGATTGGGAACCTGTGAGGGAGCATCACGGGGGGTCACGTCGGAGGCGCAGAATGCGCAGGCTTGTGGAGGTCGCACTTGAGCTCCATGAGCTGCCATTGCTCCCGGGCCACCCGGTACCATGCCAGGACCTGGTCGTCAGCCAGTCGACCCTCCGCAAGGTTGTTGATGCGCTCCATCAGGGTCGGATGGAGCCCTTCCCGAAAGGTAAGGCAGAGTTGCAGGCCGTCGGGATACTCGGCCTGCTCGACCAATGCGTGGAACAAGTCGATGTACTTGTCCAGCGAGCGTTTCCCTTGGCCGTACTGCTCCCTATCCCTCAGGATCAGCGTGGCGCTTTTGGCGGGGTTCCGGGGAAAGAACTCGTCCCGGAACTCTTGTTCAAACTCGGCCCAGTCTATAAAGCTCGCGACCCCTCCGGGGCATCGGAAAACCCTCAGCGCGTAGGTGGCCGCTCATTCCAACTTCATGTAGAACAAGACCCACGCAATTTTCAGCTCATCAGATATGAAATCGTCGCCACAGAGCTGGAGATAGGTGGCGCACGACTGGAGGAAGCGTTCCCCGGACGCGCGGTTGCCGTTGTAGACGTCAGGGGTCGCCGGGCACGGGATGTTGGAGCGCTCCCGTGCCGGGATGGGGGATTGCACAGCACGTGGGCGCTGCACCGGCGGAGTAGGCGGCGGGGGGTTAGGTGCCGCCGGGCCAAGGCGTTCAAGGAGGGTATGGAGAGAGTCAGAGATGGTGTCGGTGGTTTGTCGGAGGTGGGTGAGTTTGGCGGAGTGCTGGGTAAGGGAGGCTTGGGTGAGTTGCACCTGCGTTTCTAGGTGGAGCAGGTGGGTCCAGGCTTCCTTGCCGGAGGCGGCAGCGTCCGGGAGCGCTTCTGGAGTGGCAGGCTGAGACATAGACAAGGCAGTGCTTAGAACTGGTGGGGGAGCAACAAATAGGAGCCAAGAGGTGTTTGGCGGCTATAGGGGGCTACCAGACCGAGATTAGTAGACTTGTTCTGCTGTAAGGGCGACCTCCGGAGGTTGCAGCTAAGTCACACAACTGGCAGAGGGAAATCCAAAGTGTATTAGAAACAGTACATATTACAGGGAAATAACTAATCACCTGGCAGAGGGAAATCCGAAGAGAACAAGTCTAAGGATTCCTCTGCCACGGCGTGGCGCATCAGTACGGGGGCGGGGGCGTGAGAACGACTGTACAACATCTCAGAGAAGTCCAACAACTGCAAGGGAGCATCCCAGAGATCTCCAGGATGGCCAGAAAGGGAAATGGCCGGAAAAGGAAGTCCGGGGGGTCCTGGAGATCTCCGGGATGGCTGGAAAAGGAAGTCCCCTGACAGAACTGATATAGCCAACTCCAGAACCAAAGTTCTTGGTAAAGATAGCACAAGTAGTTGCCTGAGAGGGGTGACCTAATTTGCAGTGCCAAAGAGATGGAGTAGACTGAACATGAGGGTAGGACAAGGAAGACAAAATAGCCGGAGCCGTGAAATCTAAGTTGTGAGACAAGGAATTAGGAAGAATAAAGTCACAAAATAAGAAAGAAAGTTGATTGTGAACCAAAGCTTGAATAAGTTGAATCAATGTCTTGGAAGGGAAATAGATGGATGTGGCGTTGCGCTCAAAGACAAGATGCATGTTATTCTTGGTCATAGACACAATGGACAGCAGATTGATGAGAACGTTGGGAGCATGAAGACAGTCACGCAATACAAGAACAACATTCTTCCCATTGATATGTGCCCAAAAACAAACTTCACCACGTGCCAGCGTTGAAAGAATCCTGCAATTTGCAGTCCCCACTGGAGTAGCACAATTGGGATGATACATCCAAAAAACTTCTTATTGCAAATCAAGTGGGTCATGCAACCAGAGTCGAGAAGAGAGTTGAACTTCAAAGACAAACTGTAAGGGGAATGCTTGACGTCTGCGGAAATCCTTCCACAGAGTCGGCGATCCAAGGGGCAAGCAAGAGTTGAGCAAGCGCAGAGGCAGGCAAGAGTTGGGCAAGAAGCAAGCAAGGCTAACAGAGGGTCGGATGGCGCTAGATAAGCTTACAGTCAGTTCAGTGGATAGACCAGAAGAACACTGCTATTGTTCAGCCTGGGAATATTCTATCCCACAGGCTGCCTATATATACTACATTGGTGGCTGCGCTATTATTAATACTGTTTACTAATCAGGCCCCGGTATGTAAAGGAGTATGACTAACAATAATCAATGCTGAGTAAGGTCCAGGCATATGACTCATCAAGGCTGACTACTACAAGACAAAAGGGAAAAGGGTGGGCCGAGCAGCCGGTCAGATCTGCTAGGAATAGGCGTATTGTTGGACTAAGCTCGGAATAGAGTTAGACATGGTCCGGAGACTGGTTTCTTGACATCAGCCCCTCTTCTAGGTTTGTCGCCTTGACAAACAGTGTTTACTTTCCTCGGGTCAGGCAAAAGCATTGAGCAGTGTTAGTGCCATGTGGAGGTGCCTCAGAAGTGCCCCGAGCATAATGCCCAAAGGCATAGTTGATGACCATGGGGGACGACAGAGCTGGGGTCGGAGTAGAGAGGGCCATAGACAAGCTAGTGGGCAGTGAAGGTGCTACCAAGACTTGCATAGGAGACAGATCATTCCAATCAGCGGATTCTTGGAAGTCCATGGTAGAGTCGTGCATAAAGGCCATAGGAAGAGGAGGCGGTGCAGACTGAGTAGAGGGTTTTGGGGTGGATGAGGCGGGTTTCCTAGAAGGGGCCAGCACAGCAACTGCCAGTGCAGCGTTGCCAGATTGCTGCTTCTGCGGTGCGCGCACACGCTTTTTAGCGATGCGCTTTCCAAAGACAACAAGGGTGTCACTAATCTGCTGGTCAGTGCCCCAAATAGTGACAAAACGTCAGCCTTCACCACCAGCTGGACCAACCGTGAAGGCGGCCAACCAAGAGCCGGACAGGTCATGGGCTTGTTTAAGGCCCCGCCCCTGATGTCCAACAACGTGTGCAATCAGAGAGTTGGGAAGCTCCAGAGCACATTTGTAACAAGGGACTTTACCGTCGGTAGGAGGAAGATCCTGAGCAAGAGGGACAGCCAAGAGAATATTAGAAGTAGAGTGTGGGACTCATTGGAAATTACAAGAGGGGGGCATGGTAGGAGTTTTGGAGGACTCAGAGGGCTTAGGGCGGCCAGGAGGAGCAAAACAATGGGCAACCAGAGCATTACTACGCTTGTCAGTGGTTCAAGCGGCGGCGACCACATGTCCACTCTCTAGAGCGGCTAGTCTGCGTTTGAGAGCAGCGAGTGTCAGCTGCATCTGCTGCATCATAGAGAACCAGTTGGCGGTCCAGTGAGGCGTCTCAGCAGGGCCCGTCTCAGGAACAGGAGGCGTACCAGAGGCCAGGGCGGAAGGGTGCCGCTGTAGGGGTGCAAGTTGTAGGGGTAGAGGGAGACTGAGAGTCAGAAGATATAGTAGGAAATAGAGTTGGATACTGTGGGCTAAGAGGGTGGACAGTGTAAGATGCTGAACAACCTGTAAGGGGAACGCTTGACGTCTGCGGAACTCCTTCTACAGAGTCAGCGATGCAAGGGGCAAGCAAGAGTTGAGCAAGCGCAGAGGCAGGCAGGAGTTGGGCAAGAGGCAAGCAAGGCTAACAGAGGGTCAGATGGTGCTAGATAAGCTTACAGTCAGTTCAGTGGATAGACCAGAAGAACATTGCTATTGTTCAGCCTGGGGATATTCTATCCCACAGGCTGCCTATATATACTACATTGGTGGCTGTGCTATTACTAATACTGTTTACTAATTGGGCCCCGGTATGTAAAGGAGTATGACTAACAATAATTGATGCTGAGTAAGGTCTGGGCATATGACTCATCAAGGCTGACTACTACAAGACAAAAGAGGAAAGGGTGGGCCAAGCAGCCGGTCGGATCTGCTAGAAATAGGTGTATCGTCGGACTAAGCTTGGAATAGGGTTGGACACAGTCCAGAGACCGGTCCCTTGACAGATTCTGTTTGGACATGAGGTTGGTAAGGACGTTTAATTTGGGAGTAGTGAGGAAGTTGGTATCGTGATTGCTAACAAACTGTTTCTGGCACTCTTCAGTAAAGCGACCTGTTGGTTTAAATAGTGGCGGGTTCAGGGTCAATGTGGGCATGTTGGCAAGCGAGTTACCAATGATATTTTGTTTGATTTGAAAGTCCTCAGAGACGGTGCTGGCGACAGGTTTGATTTTAAGCGCTACTGGCTTATACTTCTTTTTGACCTGTACACCTTTGCGTTTAGCAGTGTTAGCGGCGGCAAAGGTGGAGTGTGATGAGTTGCTAGTGCTAGCACTAGCTTTGGAAAGTCCAAAAATGGTGGGTTGAAAAGAATTAGATAATGTTTCAAGATACATATCAGAGGAGGCAAATTTAGCAAAATGGTCGGAAGCAGTAAGGTACAAGTAGGCAAGAGAGGAGTTGGTAAGCTTTTGATGATTTGTAGTAGGAGTACTGGCAGGGTACGTATTAGCGCTAGGGTCACAAGAAGGCGAGAGTACTTCAGAGTCAAGAAAGGCGGTAGAAATAATATTTACAAGACCACTACAGTGGTCATAGTCCAGTGTAAGTACTACATCTCCGTGATCATTGCCAATCACCTCCTTGATGGTGGATGAAAACACGAGTGGGGCTGTCCTGAGTACTGGTCGGTAAACGTTGGTGCCTTGGCAAGTTTCTCCTTCTGGCAACCTCTAGGGAAGATTGGCACTGTGTAGCGGATGCCAGAGTTCGGGTCGCTAATTGTCAGTGTGGTTTCGTTGTCAAATAGAGTCTTGACTATGGAACACGCTAATACATTAAAAGGTCGGCCAAGGAGTATGTTGTAAGCGGGTGAGCGTAGTATGTGTATCTGCAGGTAAAACATGAGGTTGCCAATGGTGCATGGCACGTTTTTGGCAAGTCCAAGCAACCTGTCTATGGTACCGTTAGCACTTTGCATGTTTAGAACTATACCCGGGTCATAGATGAGGCCTAAGCTGTTAGCGACTTCTGCCAAAATCAAGATGATCTAGGAGCTGCTGTCCACAATTGCTTCTATCTCCTGGTGACTGTCGATGGTAAGCATGATTGATTGTATGGCGTGTGAGTCCTAGACTACTGTCAGTATGGCGGGGTCTTCTCCTGGCGCTAGCAATCAAATGTAAGTTTCCACGGGGTCTATTGAGGTGGCGTTAGCAAGTTGTTGGTTAGCGTCAGTGTTGGTAAGCAATGAGTCGGTAGCAAGTGAAAATCCTAGTAATGCGTCATCGATGTCGGGTGCATCTTGGACTGTTGCCTGTAAGGTGCGCTTAGGAGTTACTGCTGTTTTGACTTGATTCCTAACGTCAGGCGCTATGCTGCAGAGTTCCTCTACTGATAAGGTCACTGGTGTCTTCATAATATGGCTAAAGACGTGGTTGGATTTCTCAATGTTGTATATGGGTGCTGTCGGTCGGTAACCACCTTCAGGTCGCTTATCAGGTGCGGCAAAGTTACGTTGGGCAGGAGTGGTATAGCAAGCAGGAAGACCAGAGTACGGATGCAAAGGCGGTGGGTGTAAGGGCGACCTCTGGAGGCTATGGCTCAGTCACACAGCTGGCAGAGTGAAATCCAAAGTATATATAGGTAATACAATCATAACTACTCACCTGGCAGAGAGAAATCCAAAGAGAACAAGTCTAGGGATTCCCTATGCCAGAAGTGACGCTTCCAAGGCTCCAGAAGCGTGGGAAGTAACTGTATAGCATGACAAAAGCCACAAAAAAATTTATAATCTAAAAAAAGGAAAATCTCCGAAAATAATCAAAAACTTGAAAATTGCCATTGCCAGAGGTCATACACATGTCTCATGTGACTTGCTTAGTAATTTAGAGGCTAGCCTTGAGATGACTAAGCCTCTGGAAGCGTTGGCTACACTTGTTTGAATGATAACTAAAGAACCAGAGCACCTCAAGGGCTGAGAATAGTACTAATAGATAGTGTTGAAAGAATGGAAGCAGTAAAGTAAAAGAGTGACAGCAGAAATAAGGAAATAAATAGAGGAAGAATGAAGGAATAAGGAATGAAAGAAGGGAGAAATGAGGAGTCCCCTGACAGCAAGGCTGAAGTGGTAGCATCTGTCATATGTGCAATGAGTGTAGCAACTGGGTTGGGAATGGCAGGAGCGGCTAGCTGCTTAGGAACATGTGTTGGGGTGGTGGCAGGGGGTACAGACGTGTCGGTAGAGGAAGGCGCTAAAGGTTGGTAACCTGTCAATGGCTGCTTGGGTTTCTTAATTTCCATGCCGTCAAATACTTGCTTCAAAGTTGCCAATTTGTGTTCCAGGATTTCAATACGTGCATCCTTAGTGAGATTGCCATTGTTGCTAACTGTGTCCAAGTGCATTACCTCTAATACCATTTGCTGCTGTAGTGCTTGTTCTGCATCGGGATTAGCGTTGCCGGTAAGAGTGCTAGTTGCTAGATTGCTAGGGTTCCGTCGGTGCCACCCATCCATGTGCTCTTGGTAGGACTTGAGCTTGGGATAGTTTGGTATGATGGCACCAGAGGGGAGTACTACCTTGCCGTCGGCAGCCCTACAAATGCGTCCTTGCCGGATGTAGTTTTCCAAGGTCAAGCAGCAACCACATGTCATAGTGTGGCCAACTTCACCACAAAAGTGACAGAGGTTGTTAGTGGGGTAATATTACGAGTAGCGGTTAGGCTGGTGGTGATCATGGTTTCAATGCATGTTATAGCATTAGTGACGGTGGCAGCAATTGCGGTATCCAAGTCTTCCTTCTTGATGTAGCAGTTGGGTGTTGCTTGAGTCGGTAACAGGGCTATGGAGGCGGCAGCGACCGGAATCATGCCAGGAGTTGAGGCGGGACAAGAGGTGCTCATGCCAGTGTCTGTGCTTTTCAACATCCATTTGCCTGCCTCAAAGACATTGTCCACATTGTAGGGTTCCTCAGGATGGTGGTTGGGCTGTAAGATTTCCAAGTGCCTAGCAATCCATGTGTAAGGGGAACGCTTAACGTCTGCGGAACTCCTTCCACAGAGCCAGCAAGCACTGGTGACAAGTGGGAGTCAAGCAGGCGTAGAGGCAGGCAAGAGTCAAGCAAGGGACCAGCAAGGCTAACCGAGCAGTCGGACATCGCTAGAGAGCTTACAGTAGGTTCGGTGTGTAGGCCAGAAGAACACTGCTATTGTTTAGCCTGGGGATATTCTATCCACAGGCTGCCTATATATACTACATTGGTGGCTGTGCTATTACTAATACTGTTTACTAATTGGGCCCTGGTATGTAAAGGAGTATGACTAACAATAATTGATGCTGAGTAAGGTCCATGCATATGACTCATCAAGGCTGACTACTAAGAGATGGAAGGGGAAAGAGTGGGCCAAGCGGCCAGTTGGATCTGCTAGGAATAGGCATATCGTTGGACTAAGCTCGGAGTAGAGTTGGACACGGTCTGGAGATCGGTCCCCTGACACCATGCTCATAGCAACGTGGGAATGCCTTGCTGGAATAAGCAATGTTCTTCATTGCGGTAAAGCTTGCCGTTTTGCAATAGCCATCTAGCGACCCTCTGGAAGTCCCTGTAGTAAGTAGAAAGGGCACCAAGCATGTAAATACCGTTGTTGAATGTTTCCTGTACTAGCTTTTGAAGTTCCATTACTGTATACCTGGTAGATTCCTCAGCGCCTGGGTAGAGTTGGATGACTGCTGCTTTCCATTCCTCGTAGGTCGCTAAGGCCGGGGGTCCAATTGGTTGGTCGCCAGGAACAGGAACCAGGGCACTAAATTTCCTAAGGCCAGTCCAAGTTTCTGCCATGTCGTATGATACATACCATGCCGCATATTCCTTCATTTGCATGTGGTCAGTAATACCGCAGTCGCAAAAGAGATATTCTAGTTCCTTGAAGTACTGTGTGAGTTCCCATGGTTTAGTTTCATCCCATTTTGGGGCCAAGAAGTGGTTCTTAGGTGGCATGTGCTGAGGGACAGCTGCCTCCATAGTAGTCAGTGAGTGTAAGGGCAAACTCCGAGAGTTGCGGCTAAGTTACACAACTAGCAGAGGGAAATCTGAAGTTTATTAGAGGCAGTAAATACAACAGGGAAATAACTAATCACCTAGCAGAGGGAAATCCGAAGAGAACAAGTCTAAGGATCTCTCTGCCATGGTGTGGTGCATCAGTGCGGGGGCGGAAGCATGAGAACGGCTGTACAGTACTTCTCCAATGGCATGGGAGCATCCCAGAGAAGTTTGACAAAGGGCGGGTCGCTCCTGAGATCTCTGGGGACCGCCGGAGAACTCCAGGGTGGCCAAAAAAGGAAGTCCCCTGACATCACCCCTCCTTTAGAGTGCGGCGTCTTGATGCACCAGGTAGAACAAGTTGTGCGCAGTCGACTGGGGAGATGGAGTAGATGCCTCGGATTGCGTGGGGAGCCTTGGGGTGACTGCGGTGGAAGTCCTTCACCAGGGCAGGCACGCGGACGTTTTCAGTGGGTTCCCAGGAGTTGTCTTTGATACCATAGCCCTTCCACTTAACCTTGTATTGTAGCTTGCACCGGAATAGACGACTGTCAAGGACCTTCTCTACTTCATACTCTGGGCGGTTGTCCACAATGACCGGAGACAGCAGAGGTGGGGCACCTTGACCAGGGATAGGATTGTCCGAGGCAGGCAAAAGCTTGACCACGTTGAAGACCGGGTGGAGGCGCCGCATGCTAGTGGGCAGCCAGAGCCTGTGTAAGCCAGCGGTCCTACCTGGCGCTCAACCACATACGGCTCTAGCTGTTGGTGCGAGAGCTTCTGGGAGGGTCTAGTGGTCGTGATGTCAAAGGTGTCCAAGTAGACTCAGTCTCTGGGCTTGTACTGGGGGGCCAGCAAACGTCCTCAATTGTAGTAGCAGGCCATGTCGTCTTTAGCTTTAGTCAGGGCATCCTCCTGTGCCTTCTACATACAGTCAACAAACTCGTTGACGGACTCGTTCTCTGACTGTCGTGCACGTGGTTCAAAGCCCATCTGGGAGTGCCTGCCAGTGTCCAGAAAGAATGGGGAATGCTGCATGGAGGTGTGGACGCGGTCTGGAACTTGGCCTCTGGGAGAAGCTTGTCCTAGTCGTCTTGTCGCTCATTGCAGAATAATCGGAGGTACTGCTCCAGCTCCTGGTTGACGCGTTTGGTCTGGCCATCAGACTGTGAGTAGTAGGTGGTGGAAGTGTGGAGCTTGATGTGCAGAAAGTGATAAAGCTCCCAGGTGAAGTCCACCACAAACTGGAGGCCCCAGTTGGATACATAGGCGTTGGAGAGGCCGTGGAGCTTTCAGACGTTTTTCCAGTACAGGTTGACCATGCCTATTGCTGAGCAGGTCATGTGTGTCGGAATGAAGTGAGCCCGCTTGCCATACAGGTCAACCATGACCATGACTGCATTGTATCCATGCGTGTCTGGGAGCTCCACAATGAAGTCAACGGAGGCTATGCTCCAGCGTGCTGCAGGCATGGGGAGGGACTGCAGTTGACCCGTTGGTAGACGCCGGTGAAGTTTTGTCTGGAGGCAGAGGTCGCAGGTGTTGGTGTAGGAGCCTATGTAGCGGAACATCTGCGGCCACCAGTAGTTTCGTGAGACAAGTTCCAATGTTTTCCACCTACCAGGGTGTCCTGTGACATGGGAGTTGTGATGCTGCTTGACAATGCGCCAGCAAAGGTCTAGGTCGTTGGGCATGTATATCCACCTGTGGAAGGTGAAGAGGCCATCCTGCAGGCCCCACTCGTCTGTGCATACCGACTTTGTACCGGAGGGGCATCCCGAACGTAGCGCTAGCATGGCTCTGGCAACCAAATCTTCCTGCAGACCTTCCCGGTTTCCCTGACGTATGTCCCGGAGAATGTTGACCTCATCTCCCTGTACGGCTACCCCTTCCAAGGCGTGGATGGCAAACAACTCTGGGCAGAGGAGGGTGATGTTATTGTTGTTCCCTGCACCAGAGCCATGGTCAGCTGGCTGGGAGAGGGCATCAGGCTTCTCCATGCTATGGCCTGGCTTGTGGTGCAGCGTGAAGTCGAAGTTGGCAAGGTACAGGGACCACCGGGCCTGGCGACGGTTCAGTTTTTTGGCCGTCCGGAAGTGTTCCAGGTTCTTGTGGTCCATCCAGACTTTGAACTTGTGGCGGGCCCCCTCAAGGAAGTGGCGCCACTCCTCCAGCAACTGGATGATTGCAAGCATCTCCTTGTTGTGGATCTCGTGATTTTGTTCCATGGCATTGAGGCTCTTGGAGTAGAAGGCGACGGGGTGCCACTTACCATTCTCCAGGGACTGCTGGGAGAGGACTGCACCAGTTGCGAAGTTGGAACTGTCAGCCTTGATGCAAAAGGGTTGGTCATCATCCAGGAAGAGCAGAACGGGCCTGGACATAATAGCAAACTTGAGGGTGTTGAAAGCCTGCTGCTCCGCGTTGCTCCAGGTCCAGGCGATGTCCTTCTCAGTGAGGTCAAAGAGAGAGCATGCGTGATGGGAGAAGTCCTGGATGAAGCGCCAGTAGAAGTTGGTGAACCCCAGGAAGGCTTGCACTTCCTTCTTGCTCTGGGACTCCGGCCACTGCGTGATGCTGGCCACCTTCACCAGGTCCATCTCTGCCATACCATGAGAGATGATGAGTCTGAGGTATTCAATACAGGTCTGCTCAAACTCACACTTCTCTAGCTTGAGGTACAGCTGGTGCTGGCGGAGACAGTCCAGGACGATCCACATGGTCCAACAATGCTCTTCTAGCATCTTGGTATAGATGAGGATGTCGTCGAGATACACACAGACCACTCCATCCACAATTAGGTCCCGGAAGATGTTGTTCATCATTGTCTGGAAGGTGGCAGAGCTGTTGGTAAGTTTGAAGAACATCACCAGGGGTTCAAACAGCCCACGGTTGGTCCAAAATGCTGCCTTCTACTCATCTCCCTCCTGGATGCGCACGTTGTTGTAGCCCCACCAGACATCCAACTTTGTGAAGTAGCGCGCACCCCAGAGGTTGTTGATCAGCTCAGAAATGAGGGAGAGTGGGTAGCAGTTCTTGACGGTCATTGCATTGAGCACATGATAGTCTTGGACCAACTAGAGGGAGCCATCCTTCTTCTTGATGAAAAACACTGGAGAGGCCATCGGAGACTTTGAGGGGCGGATTTGTCCCGACTCTAGGTTCTCCTGGAGAAACACATCAAGCTTGTCCTTCTCCTTGGGTGCGAGCAGATAAACCTTGCAGTTGGCCAGCTTTGAGTTCGGTAGGAGCTCGATAGCGTGGTCCCACTGCTTGCGCTCTGGGAGGGAGTCAAACAAGGCCTTGGAGAAGACGTCCTCAAAGTTGTGCAGATGGTCAGAGACTGCATCCCAGAACGCCTGGGGCTGGGTGTTGGCTGCAAAGGCCTGGGCCAACCATTGAAAAGTGGTCTGACTGGCCCGGATCTCCTCCGCCAGCGGTGGTGGTTGCAGCATGGTGGTGTAGATGCGGTCTCCTACCTCAATGGCTTCATCCGGAAGCTCCAGGTCTTGCGCAGGTAGAAACTCCCCTTTGTGTTCCTCTTCTTGGCTAAAATTTCCTCTGCTGTGTCTGTCATCCTTGTAGAGGGCCTCCTTACAAGAGAATGCCAGAGGCAGAGTGTCTAGCAGGTCGAGATCAGCAAAGGGAAGGTGCCCTACATGGCACACCCTAATAACTGCACGTTTCCGCATAGCGGTGCGCCACTTCTTCTTCACTTCTTCCATGCAGGTCGTGCAATGCCGGGGGCATTGGCTCATGCTCACCTCCCTGGTAGTCCAGTTGATTTCCAGGTTGTGCTCCCAGAGCCACGGGAATCCCAGGATCATATCCTGCTTACCGAGGCTAGTAATGGCAAAGGTGGTGCACTTTGCATGGGACTAGTAGCGGAGAACAAGGTCCACCACAGACTGGATGGACCCTGCTTTGTTGTGGGTACCGTTGACATTGTATACCGGGATCGGGGCAAGCAGAGGCCAAGTGGTGAGCTGGTGCTGTTCTACGTAGCTGGTGTCCATGAAGAGCCCTGTGGCTCTGGAGTCCAGGAGGGCCGACACGCTCCAGGTCTGTTGCGTGTAGGTTGTCTCAATTTCCACTGTCATCCAGAGCAAATTAGGTGACAGAGTGGAGGCAACTACGTAGCAACGGAGGAGGTGGTGCTTCCAGGTGGGGAGGCATGTTTGAAGTGCTTACGGTTGGAAAGCTGTTAGCAGAGACTGTATTGACTTCTTCTACTGACAAGCATGCAAACCTGTTAGCACTAAGCGGCGGGGGCGTACTGGTCACCCGCCATGCCCCTAAAAACCCTCCTTCTGTTCCTTCTGACCCCCCAAAACAGAGGAGTCCTTCTGTGCCTCCTCCAGGATGGAGATGTCTAGAGAGGATGCGCCGGCTGCGTCCTGGGCCACTAGGAGCAGCATGAGTAGCTCCTCTTGCTCCTCCGGAGAGAGGTAGCCTACCTTGAGATCCCTGAGGCAATGACGCACAAAGTGGCCTTGCGCACCACAGCGTCGGCATGAAAAGAGGAGCGGGGCACGCTGTCAGAAGGCATCCACGTCCATCAGAGCACCAGGAGGTAGCACCAGGAGCGCCGGTGGTGCGACCATTGCCATGAGCAGCGCCAAGACCAGGAACCTGCAGGGGAACATGGTAAGCAGTCACGTAGCCTGCACGGAGTGCGCAGGCTTGCGGAGGTCCCGCTTGAGCTCCATGAGCTGCCATTGCTCCTGGGCCACCAGGTACCATGCTAAAACCTGGTTGTCAGCCGGTCATCCCTCCACAAGGTTGTTGATGCGCTCCATCAGGGTCGAATGGAGCCCTTCCCAGAAGGTGAGGCAGAGTTGCAGGCTGTTGGAGTACTTGGCCTGCTCAACCAGTGTGCGGAACAAGTCGATGTACTTGTCCAGCAAGCATTTCCCTTGGCTGTACTGATCCCTGTCTCTTAGGATTAGCGCAGCAGTTTTGACGGAGTTCCAGGGAAAGAACTTGTCCCAGAACTCCTGTTTGAACTCGGCCCAGTCCACAAAACTAGCAACGCCGCCAGAGCATCGGAAAACCCTGAGCACGTAGGTGGCCGCTCGTCCCAATTTTATGTAGGACAAGACCCATGCGATCTTCAGCTTGTCGGATACAAAATTGTTGCCACAGAGCTGGAGATAGGTAGCGCACAATTGGAGGAAGCATTCTTTGGACGTGCGGTTACCATTGTAAGCATCGGGGATTGTGCCGGAATGGGGGATTGCATGGTGCGAGGGTGCTGCGCTGGCAGAATAGGCGGTAGGGGGTTAGGTGCCACCAGGGTAAGGTGTTTGAGGAGAGTGCAGAGAGAGTCAGAGATGGTGTCAGTGGTTTGATGGAGATGAGTGAGTTCAGCAGTGTGTTGGGTGAGGGAGACTTGGGTGAGTTGCACCTGCGTTTCTAGGTGGAGCAAGCGGGTCCAGGCTTTTTCGCCAGATCCGGGAGTACTTCTGGAGCAGCAAGCTGAGACATAGACAAGGCAGTGCTTAAAACCGGTGGGGGAGCGACGTATAGGAGCCGGAAGATATTTGGTGGCTACAAGGGGCTACCAGACCAGGATTAGGAGACTTGTTTTGCTGTAAGGGTGAACTCCGGGAGTTGCGGCTAAGTCATACAACTAGCAGAGGGAAATGCGAAGTTTATTAGAGGCAGTAAATACAACAGAGAAATAATTAATCACCTAGCAGAGGGAAATCTGAAGAGAACAAGTCTAAGGATCTCTCTGCCATGGCGTGGTACATCAGTGTGGAGGCAGAGGCATGAGAACAGCTGTACAGTACTTCTCCGATGGCATGGGAGCATCCTAGAGAAGTCCGACAAAGGGCGGGTTGCTCTGGAGAACTCTGAGGTGGCCGAAAAAGGAAGTTCCCTGACAGTGAGCGTGTGGTCAATAATGTAAGGGTCGGTAAGTATCCTGGTGATGGTGGTGGTGTAGGTGTTGGTGTTCTAAATAACTGGGATAGTGGTGTAAAGGGTGAGCTTGGCAACCCTTGTGCTAAATTGGCAAGAGGTGTCTGATGTCTGGGAATGATTGGTTCGAAGTCGAGTTGTTGAGGAAAGAGGTCACTAATGTTGTAAACTGTAAGGTTGGCTGAGACGTCAGCTAGTTCCTGTGCTAGAGTACAGTGAGGTAAAGCTCCAGGTAACTGTGTTGTAGAAGGCGATTGGTGTAAAGAGTCAAAGGCGCCAGCTGACTGGCTGAGAAGGCAGTGCTGGTGCTGAAAACAGGTTTCTGGCAGAATTCTGCCCTAAAGTCCCTTGCAGTGGGCTCTAATTTGATGATGCTTGAAAGTCGCTAAGCACTGTCCTGGTAGATGGTAAACTTAGCGCCTCACATATGAGTAGCATTGAGTGGTCACTAGTGTTTGAGAGAGTCCTGGGCAGGGTCCTAGAAGCCTAGTCTTTTTAGTGTTATTTGAACTTAGAGGAATAAACTGGTTGCTTAGCGATCTAAGCCAAAAGCCTGCAAGGCGCTAGGATGCTAGAAGTTGGTAAGGACTCTAGCAACATAAACGTTGGCAACGATGTGCCCATATGGCACCGTAAGACAAGAGTTGGTAAGCAAAGGTGTCGAGGTGAAGTCGGCAGGACTGTATCACTTAGCAATTCTGAGGACTTAGAATGCGCTGAAATGAGATCTGAACTGTGGGGCATATGATTCAATGATGGCTAAGACAAAATATGTACTGTATTTATAGGCACTAAGTTGCCATGGTAATTAAACTAAAAAGTTGCTAATTAATCAATCAAGAAAAATGGAGACAAGTACAATGGAACGTGAAAGTCGCTAAGCGACAGCGTCTGTCAAGTCGGCAAGCGTTAACTCAACATCCTAGCAGTAAAAGAGGCCAAATGCACAGGGACTGTTGCTAAGGCCTAAAACCATCAAAGGGTCCTGTCTCGCATAAGTCGCTAAGCAATGGATAAGCTGTAAGCATTGCTAATATCTGAAACCATCAAGGGCCTGTTGCTAAGCGTCACTAAAGTGACCTGACGTTGGATCTTTGAGAAGCTCTGGGTTTTGATAGGCATCGCTAAAGGCCCTGGCATTGGTTATCATGGATCAGGGACCTAAAAGGGAGCTGGGCTGAAGTCAGGTGAGTGGCAGGTGATTGCCAGGTCAGGTGGTTGCTAAAGTCCCGTGGTCGCCAAGTCTTGTGATTACCATGTGACCAGTAAATCATCAGCTGACTGCCAAGTCAGCTGGTTGCTAAGTCCCATGATCCTGCGTGTCGCGTCCTGTAGCCTGAGTTCAATCCCTGCTAGTTGCAAAATAAAAGTTGCTAAAAATAGCGCTGATGTGCTGAGCTCAGCAAGAGGCTTATCACCAGGACTCTCTCAACATTAGCGACCACCTGACGCTACTCATTCATGAGGCGCTAAGTTTACCATCTACCAGGACAGTGCTTAGCGACTTTCAGGCGTCATCACCACCCCCAGAAGCCCCTGATGCTGCCGCCACCTGATTGCCACCAATACCCGCCACTCTATCAATTGAAACCAACACCCACCAACTTGTATAGAGTTTCAGAGCTGCACTGATGATGCCCAAAAGTTGCTAAGCACTATTCGGGTAGATGGTAAACTTAGCACCTCACAAATGAGTAGCATTGGGCGGTTGCTAATGTTGAGAGAGTCCCAGGCAGAGTCCCAGAAGCCTATTCTTTTTAGTAGGATTCAAACTTAGAGAAATAAACTGGTTGCTTAGCAATCTAAGCCAAAAGCCTGCAAGGCGCTATGGTGCTAGAAGTTGGTAAGGACTCTAGCGACGTAAACATTGGCGACAATGTGCCCATATGGCACCGTAAGACAAAAGTTGGTAAACAAAGTTGGTGAGGTGAAGTTGGCAAGACTGTATCACTTAGCAACCCTGAGGACTTAGAATGCGCTGAAATGAGATTTGAACTGTGGGGCATATGATTCGATGATGGCTAAGACAAAATATGTACAGTATTTATAGGCGCTAAGTTGCCGTGGTAATTAAACTAAATAGTCACTAATTAATCAAGCAAGAAAAATGGTGACAAGTACAATGGAACATGAAAGTCGCTAAGCAACGGCGTCTGTCAAGTCGGCAAGCGTTAACTCAACATCCTAGCAGTAAAAGAGGCCAAATGCACAGGGACTGTCGCTAAGGCCTGAAACCATCAAGGGGGCCTGTCTCGCGTAAGTTGCTAAGTGTTGGATAAGCTATAAGCGTCGCTAATATCTGAAACCATCAAGGGGCCTATCACTAAAGTGATCTGACATCAGATCTTTGAGAAGCACTGGGTTTTGATAGGCATTGCTAAAGGCCCTGGCATCGGTTATCACTGATTGGGGACCTGAAAGGGGGCTGGGCTGAAGTCAGGTGAGTGGCAGGTGATTGCCAAGTCAGGTGGTCACTAAAGTCCCATGGTTGCCAAGTCTTGTGATCACCATGTGACCAGTAAATCGTCATCTGACCACCAAGTCAAGTGGTCGCTAAGTTCCGTGATCCTGCATGTCATGTCCTGTAGCCTGAGTTTGATCCCTGCTAGCTGAAAAATATAAGTTGCTAAAAATAGCACTGGTGCGCTGAGCTCAGCCAGAGGCTTATCAGCGCTCAGACCCAGAGATTGAGGACTTGGCCTGGGACATACCCATAAGAGTACTTAAGTGGTAGGATGGGGACTTAGTCAGTAGTCTTGATATTGCATACAACCCCAGACAAGTTCATCCAGTATTTTGTTTTGTGCCTCTAAATCTATCTGCTTGTGTTTCATGAACCTCTGCCTTGTATCGTGTTCATTTTAACTCTGTTTTGTCTTGCACTTTGTACTTGACTTGATTCCCTCATCTCATATTCTCTCTTCTCTCTCTCTCTTGACTCTTCCCCAGTTTAGTTCCCTGACTCATGTTTCTCTTCCCATTTGCAGTCCCAACCCTTCTCAAGTCCTGATCTCACACTTATCCTTTGTAATTGTACTCTGGCTTCATTTGCTTGTATCTCTTTGAAATCCCAGTCCAATCACCTCTAATCTTGCCTTGCCCACTAGGCTCAAACCCATAGAGCCTGCAACTACTTCAATTCACCCCTCTCTATTGACACCACCTCCAGACTTATCCAGAATCCTCCACACTTGCTATACGTCTTGTGGTTTGCCCTGGAGATCTCTTAAATGCCTGCGTCCATCCTGGAGCATAGTGTTTCAACCCCAGAGCCCTTGTAGGTCCTGGAATTGTACACCAGAGCTATTGTGTCTCCCCATAAGGGCCTCACCCAGTAGACTGAGCCCCCGCGGTCAGCGGAACCTGACACTTTGCCATAGCATGATCCCTTTTGACCAGTGAGAAGCCACTAACAAATTCTTTTGGCTCATCATACATATCCTTTGT
>QLOM01004418.1:0-33389 GCA_003313785.1 Termitomyces sp. MG148 | reverse complement strand
ATGGGTCAGCCCCTTGTTGTGCGCCAGGTATTGAAGGAGAGAGAAGAAGGTTGCTGAGTAGAACAAGAAGGAACCAGAAGGCGTTGGGTAAGACCTTCAAGAGCAATGCAGGCATGTTGCAAAAAATTGTGGAGGATTTGGTTGAGTCTGAACTCTTGAGGCTGAAGAGCAAACTAGTTAATGGGTACATCCATTGTTTAAAATGCTGACATCTTTTCTATTAATAGTCAATTATCAGTTTGACAACTGTTACATCTCTGGATAGCAAGGAGTTCCAGCTAACACCAGATATCTACCTCACTGGTGAATCTTTTGTTGCCACCCGCAACTCTCCTTTCCTCAACATCCTCTCGCAACCCTTCTTTCCTCGAGGTCCTCAAGAAGAACGGCTTTGATGTCTTGCTCCTCGTCGACTCATTGCAAGCATGCCATTACTCAACTCAGGGAGTTTGATGGCAAAAAACTCGCCTGCGTGTCCAAGGAGGGTTTTGAGCTCAAGGAGACTTTGGAAGAACTTGAGCGTTGGTGCAACAAGTTGAGGTCATGGACGACATCAAGGAACTTATCATCACTTCTCTAAATTTGAGTTCAAGACTCCATTGTCATCACTCTCCCAACTCCCCTCCGCAGTACTCTTCAGCACAGCCCTGCAGACTGCACACACGCCCCTCACGGAGCACATTACAATGTTGCAGGACCACTAGGCGGAGACAGGTGTGGGCTGAGAGTCTCTCAAACACCAGGACTCCCGTTAACAGGAATGATTTAAAAATGCGCATGGCTGTCAAATGAGCCAGAGCCAGCACACGATCCATAATAGTGTACATACATAGTAGCTCAAATGAAGGTCATGTCTGGTCACGTGTCTGTGCCGAGTAACTAGCAACTCTCAGATCGGCTCCCTTGGTGACCTGCTCATTGAGTTGACCTCTGTTTCTTTGACCTTTTTCTGGTGGAAATATGAATTGTATTTTTTTAAAAAATGTTTCGTTGGTAAAATTGTTTTTGAATTTCAATCTCTATTTGCTGAGGGAAAGGGATGGAATTACTAAAAAAAAACATAGGAAGAAAAAGGTTAAGTTTTTCCATGTCTGCTTCAAAAGTAAAGTTGACTTCCTATTCTGAAAGAAACTTGAAATGAAATATTGGACAATTTTCCATACTGTTTCTGACAGCAAGGAGAATGGTAAAAAGATGTTATTTTGATGTAGGAAACAGTTTAGAAAAAGGTAGGCATTTTTCTAACTTTTATGACAAGAAACTGCTTACATATTTCCTACAACAAAAGGACATGGAAGGTGCATGACACATTTCTTTGTCACTTTTTCTGCTGGAAACAGGTTCTGGTGCCAGCAGTGAACATTGCTACTTAGGGCCATTAGTAGTTATTTTTTGTAACTGTGAAGGCGCTTATGTCCTTTGTGAACTAGATGGATTGGTACTGCACAAGCCAGTTGCTGCTTTTCATCTACTTTATCTCATACAAGACATAATCCTGCCACTCAAAGCGCTAAACATTGATACCACCAAGTTCAGAGAACTTGAAGAAACTGACTTACTGGATAACAACTTGTCGCCAGAGAAAGAAGAAGACTAAAAAATTGCCAAAGTTAAGAAACACCATTCACTTTTTTTACTGATTTTCTTTCCTTTTCTTTACTTATATTTACTATACAGATATTTTATTTTATTTCAAGATGCAGCGCTGGCAACTTTGATTGCTGTCTGGTGTGCACAACTCTACACAAAGAGTTTTTATTATGATGATCTACTGAGTATTTTCTTAAGAGCCCTAGTCCTTATATAAACACATTTGCTAAGTCTTTTTTTTTCTAAGTCCTTTGAAATCTATATTCTTTTACTATATGCACAGACTCTTTTACCATTGTTTTTTTACCACACGCAATTTTAAGTCTTAAAAATTATATTACTTTTTTTCTTTTTTTCTTTTTTCTATATATTCTAACTATGTACAATGATACTAAAGTAAAAAAAAAAATCACAGGCGCCAGGCCTGATTATAGTCAGCAGAGAACTGAAAGGAATGGAGCAGCAAGAAGCCCTCAATTTGAACATTGTTGTGCTCTTACCATGATAGCGTCTCTTCACAGTCTTCCTAGTAACATCTCAAGATATTAACACTGCATTTCAACGTTCTCCTCATTCACATCTCTGCCATTTCAGCATCCACTGCCAAGCCATGAAGTGCTGAAGCTCTTCTGATGACCATAGCCAAAAGCTCCTCACTCAGCCACTCAAACTCAGCACTGATAACTTGCATAGACAGTAAAGGAGTTCAGCATGCATTGATTTTAGTGACTAGGAAAAAATATTCCTCCTGCTTATGTTCTTTGTTGCTAGAGGACAGTTGACTGCAAGAACTCAAAATCACTCAAGAATTGAAAACTCTCCCACTTCTTTCTTGTCTTCTGTCGCTTCAAAATGATTCTTGTCCTTCTTGTCTTCAGTCTCTCTACTTTTCATCAAGTTGCTAGAAGCTTCAGCGCTAATACAATGCTCAGGAGACAGAAGAGTTTTTGCCAGGCAGGAGATCAAATTGTCCAAAGTGGAGCCAGTCAGCTCTTGATCAACAGTAGCAACCTCTTGAGCCTTGTTCTTAGTGATAAGTTGGAGAGGAATGGAGCACCTAGCAAAAACAAAAGTCTATTTTGCAGCAGGCAAGAATCAAACACAAGCTAAAAGACACAACGCATGTGATCATGGGACTTAGCAACTACATGACTTGCCAATTATGAAATTTGGTGATTATGAAACCTTGATGAACACTTGACAAAGAAATCACATGATGCTCACTTGACTCCAGCCCAACCCTTATTTGCTCCCAGATTGGAGATAGCTGACTTTAAGACTTTTAACAATGCCTATCAAAATTTATTGCTTCTTAAAAATCCAACATCAGATCAATTTAGCAATGCTTATTGTTTATTTGATGCTTAGTGATTTACTCAAGACAGCCTCTTTAATGGTTTCAGGCCTTAGCAACAGTCCTCATGCATTTGCTTGCTTTCACTGCAAGCTTGTTAAGTTAGCATTTGCTGACTTGACAGATGCTATCGTCTTCTATTTTTATTGTCATAATTTTTCTTGATTGGACACTTGATGACTTTTAGTTTAATTAATATGGCGATTTAGCACCTATAAATACTGTATTTTGTCTTAGCCATCATTGAATCATATGCTCCACAGTTCTCTCATTTTATATTTTAAGTCCTCAGAGTCGTTAAGAGATAAGTCTTGCCAACTTTACTTTGCCAACTATACTTGTCAACTTTTGTCCTTACATGCCATACAGGTACACTATCACCAATGTCTACTGTAGATCAATAAAGTCTTTATCGACTTCTAGCATCCTAGTGCCTCACAGTTATAGCTTAGATTACTAAGCAAATTCTTTATTTTTCTAAGTCCAACCACACTAAAAAGATTAAGCTTCTGAGACCCTGCCCAGGACTCTCTCATTACTAGCAACCACCTGATACCATTCATTCTTGAGGTGCCAGGTTTACCATCCATGCTCAAAGAGCAGAACTAAGTAGACATGTTCCTTCAAAATAATCTAGAGTCCAGACAAATTTTCCTTTTAAAATTGCCAATGGTGTTTTTGGTGTTTTTCGTCAAGAAAAAAGATGGCTTTTTTTGACTGATCTAAGACTATTGTGTGCTTAATGCAATAATTGTTAAAAATTGTTACTCATTCCTCTTTATCTCCAAGCTCAAAGCCCACCAACTGCAAGGTTTATCTACTCACACTCAAGAAGCAGAATGAACTCAACATGTTTCTTTAGAAGAATCTAAAGTTCCTCTTGGTGATGTTCTTTGAACTACTATGATGAACCCTCGATCTCATTGCAAACAGAGTTGTGTGCATGTACTTTGACAATATCCTCATCTATACTAAGACTTTTTTTGATTGCTTCCATTGAGGCTAACAGCTTCAACTTTGCAACTAGCACAGTTCTGTCTCAATTCCAGGGGAATGAGAAGTTTAAAGTCTGAACAGATCACAAAATGGAGTATTTTCAAATAGCCAAGAAGCTCAATTGTTGCTAGGCTTGGTAGTCCTTGTATCTCACCAACTTCAACTTCTTGCTGCATTACAAGCTGAGTCAAAGCATGGAGAAGCCCAATGCCCTTTTTTGACATATGGACCATGGCTCTGGCACTAGAAACAACAACATCATTCTCCTGTGCTTGGAGCTATTAGCTGGAGAGCATCTTAGTTTAAGGAAACAAAGTCAATATTTTTCAGGACATCTGCTATAAAAACCAAGAGGACCTCCATGTCATATGGATTGTCTTGGTTCTGTGCATAGAGCACTTCTCTGTGGGCAATGTATTGTAGAGCAGCATTATGACTTCTAAATTGCAGAGTATCCTAGCATATAGGAACACAATATATGTATGTGTTATACATTGTAGTAGAATGTGTTTTATAACATGTGTTATGTGTCCAACAAAGTTTACTACTCTGTAACAGACAAAAACACTCAAAGCCTTTGTTGACAAAGGCTTTTGCTTATTTCTTGCAACATCTAATGTGTTGACAAGTAAATAGAGCAGGTGCAGTAAATGATGCACTGCTTTTAGAAGACAGCTTGTATGCCAGTGGATTTCTCAGTGAGTGATTCATCTCCTAGTCAATGATCTCCTAGTCAATGCTTGTTATTGAAACAACGCAGCGGCTGACTTCAATGCCCTTGCATGGGAGATAAGAGTGTTGGAACAGCACATTGAAGGACTTAGTAAGTTCATCCCTAACCATGCAAGACTCAGCCTATGGGTTGAAAAGTCCTAAAACAAATTCACTATGCCTGTCAAGTAAAAGATAGTAATTATTTGACTCACTAGCAGTGTGACATTTCTGCAGCCATATTTAAACAAGGTTTGCATGCAATGCAATTAGATGAACCTCTGCTTTTTGCCTGATCTTCTCCAGCAAATGCTAAGGTTGAGGTTGAAATAGCTTATTTCTTTGGTCAAATAAAAGTTGTTAGTAGGTGTTCAGCTTCATGCAGAAAACATGTGTTGGCCAATACAATGCCTTGCAGGTCAAGGAGAATGCTGTGGACTATAGGGTGAATGAGATTCAACTCTGAGTCATACACTGTACAACCCACACTCACATTGCTGCAAGCAATTGGAGGAGCAGTGAGCGGGTTTGAAGCTCAAGTGATGCAGCAATGCTAACTGCATTTTCACTGATGATCTAGGTGTGAAAATTCAGGATTTGGCATGTATGATGAAGAGGGTTGTACAAGCTATGAAAACACCAGTTGGTGCCTGAAGGTTGAAGCAAAGGTCTGACTTGTGGATTTGATTGCTAAGAGAATATAGTCATACAGACAAATGCAACTAAACTGATGCAGAAGCAGTCAAAGGCTTGACAATATCCTCATATTTGCTAAGAAGTCTCAGCCTCATTCAGCGCTTACTCAAGTTGCACATCCTCAGATATTCCTCTGGATCCTGCAACTTCAACTCCCCCTCAGTTCTGTATATGGAGTCTACATACCAAAACAAGCCCCTCGGAGCAAACTGCACAAATGAAGCATGGCTTTCATTCTTTATTGAGATGTTGGAGTGTGTGATCATGGCAGACAGAATTAGTACAAGTGCTTTGGGTAGAAACTCAACATATTTGGCCTCCCACAATATGATATGGTCACTCACTGTGGGGTCAAAATTTCCCAGAGCCTGGATAGCACAGAAGCCAAAGGGACAGTTGCTCCAGTCCCAGTGTAGATGCATCCAGCGCTGAAGAAGAGGCTCAAAACTTCAAGAGTCCTCCAATGCTATACAGAGTCTTGGACTATAAGAGAAAAATTGACAAAGCAAGCAATATATATACTTACAAATTATACTTGAATATATTTGAAACTCTGCCTTTAATAAAAGTGCCTCTGTACAATAGACTACTTATAAAGCACATAGAAATATTTGTCACATATACACTTTGCAGGAGCAATCAGCAAACTCATCTTTTCAAGTGTGCTGAATTCTTTTCACTGACTTTGTTTCTGCAACATGCTTGTTTCCTTGGTTGAGGTGATTGAAAAACAAGGCATGCTATAGAGACAGAGGCAGTGCTCAAAAAAAAAAAAGAACATTCACCAGTAAATGAAAGTTGCTTGTAATCTAGATCACATGCAAAAGACCTCAATCACCTATGATTAGCTTCTGCAACAGATGCAAGCAAGTGCCAAATGGCAACTCTGTGATACAAGCAATTAGGAGAAGCTAGAAGACAAGAGTCATGATAAAAGAAGAAAAGCTAAAAAAACTAAACCTACCATTTGCACAATTGTGACATGAATGAGAGACATGTAGAAACTGAGACTGTGTTCCAGTGAAGGGGACCAGATGAAGAAGAGGAAGATAAGCTGCAGGAGATGACTGATCAGCCAAAAATGAAGCTAACAGAAGCATCAACATCAGTTTGTTGGTTTTGCTTTTCAACAAAGTTGAGCCAACAAATTTTGTATGAACTAATATCAAACTAAGGATTTTGAGGCAATCAGCTGGATGGAGAAAAGAAGGAGGACCCCCAATATCAATTTTGGTGCCAAACAAAGTGGTATGAATTTGTTGACTCAATTTGAGTCAATGGATTTAGTACAAACTAATATCAAACCAAGGATTTTGAGGCAGTTGACTGAATGGGGAAAAAAGAAGAGGGGACCCCCAACATTGATTTTGGTGCCAAACAAAGTGGTATGGATTTGAGCCAACAGAATTAGTATGAATCAACTAAGAATTTTTAGGCAACAGATTTTTAGGCAATGAATTTTTTGAGGCAACAGATTTTGAAGCAGGCAATTAACTGTTATGTTGTTGGTCTTTTAACAGTTTTGGGCCACCAGATTTAGTACAAACCATGATGGACAAAGCCAACAACACATTGCATGATTCATGTGAAGCAGTATCAGGCATAGCAATGTGGATGTTTATAGGGTAGCAGACTTTATATCTCAAGCAAAACAATACAAGATTACTTGGCTACCAGTGGGAAGAAGTCCATTAAACATCTGTTTAATTTACATATATCTGTAGATCATTGCTTTGAAGAGTTTATACAATGTCCTCCAGTCACTCTCATTAGGGGCCAGGTTCATCTATGATCATTGACTCAGCATGTGAGTCATTATTAATCAAAAGTATTGAAACAACAATGGGTGCACAGTTGTGTATTGGCATGGTGAGACGAGACTTAGTCTGTCGCTAAACAAAGTAAGTTCATCCTTAATGGTCAGCTACTGTGATTGGCAGCACCCAAGCTCAACATCTGAATTACCAAATTGGAATTATGAATCAAAAAATTGAACAGCTTGGTAAGTACACTGCCACAGTAGTTCAAATACTGACGACAACATTCTCTTGCAAAAATCAGGTTGAAGTTCATAGGACAACTTCACCATAGCAGTTTAAATGTGGCTTTGAGAGTGGATTTAGCACTTCTGAACTTTGTATTTGCATTGTCACAAATTGTCACAAAAATTTAAGTCACAGATACATTTGAACACAGATAACCATCAATGTCATGGAAAATAAATAACAATTCACATGATTTTATGGTCATAACACCCTGTGATATAAAGTTACAAGTCACAGATCTGTTTGAACACATAATTTTATGGTCATAATACCCTGTGACATAAAGTTACAAGTCACAGATCCATTTGAACACATATGATATTAGAATCTAGACCTAAGAACAATAAGATTCTCTCAGTTCAATGTAAGTGACTGTATTTACCTAAGAACATAAAATAAGATTATATGGCACAGTCAGATCTGTAGTATTTTTAGTTTGTAGTGCAACATATCCCTCAATCTGATGTAAGTGACTGAGGGTTCCTATTTAAAGTTGTCTGATATATAAGTATTCTGGTGGAGGCATGATCAAATGTGGCCCTATATAATGGGTGGTGAATGTTTGTGTGATACATTCAAAGTCCAACAAATGTCAACATCACATGTTAGTAGTAGATTGTTGTAAAAATCATTGAATGCAAATAACATCTAAAACTGAGAAGCAGCATGCATGCTACAGGGTTCCTCCTCCCAGATATGACTACTTATCAGGGCAGCTCAAAATGCAACACAGTTGCCCAACTAAATATGCAAACTACTTATGTTTTCTGATAGTGGCTCGCATATTTTGACCAAAAATTAACTCTACAAAGCTATAAAACAGCAGAGTTTTTGAAATACTCTTATTTATTGAGAAATAACATTAGAGAATAGTTAATTGTATTCTAAGAACAGAATCTCTTATGGCTCTCTGCTTAAACTAAATAGGACTGTTCTTTCTTTAGGCCAGTCAACCTCCAATAATTGTGCCATGCTTGTGAATAACAAAGATAATGCTTGATGTAAACTTTTATTTCTTCCCTCAGTTTCTTCACTTGATCTTGCATGACTTGGGCTTTCATCTGAATTTCCATGCTAGCCTAGAATGCAGTTTGGTAAGTAGCTGCAACATTAAGGTGATCAGAATCAGAAATGCTTGAGTTTGCAGCAAACAAGGCCTCCAATGGATGCACAACCCTAACTAGAATGAACAAGATTCTGGTGATGTGATGAAGAAAGACTCAAAGAATCTCCTTGAAGAGGCTTCTTTTAGAATTAGACCAAATGACAAGGGTGTTGAACTCATCAGAGACAAACAAATACATGCTGCTTTGACTCATGCATATTAATGAGTTACATCTTCTCTTCCTCTGTTGCTTGTCCAGAGGAGCTTTGGATAAGTACATATGCTTGACACATGGCCAAATGGATTGATTGCTGCTAATCAGTTGCTTCTTATTACTCCATATGATTGCACTATCGGAACAAAATAAAAGAGACTTCCTGTTAGGCTCAACTTCACATAGCATGCAATAGAATTTTCTGGCATCTGGATTTAATTCAGTATTTATTTTTCAAATGAAAGTAGCAATCTATACTACGAGAATGGAGGGTATGCTCTTCTTGCACACAGCAAATGAATTCCTCTAGCTCTTCAATTTGAAAGAGAATAAACTTTTTCTCAACCAAGAATAGGTTGTTGAACTAGCACAGGTTGTGCAGTGGTGATCAAGCCTCACTTTTTTTCATTCACTTTTTTACATCAAGAATATCATTGGCTTGTGGCATTGCTGGTGGCAAGTCAGACTCTAGGAAGCACTTATTTGGAGGCAGCAGAACATGACAGATGTGGCAATGAAATTTCCATCCTTTCTATATATGACTCTAGCAGCATATCCAATGGCATTTATGATACTCTTTTATCCAGCAACTAGCACATGTCTGTGGCTTTGATTGCAGAAAGCACCTCTCAACCCAAGATGATGCTGTTGACAAAGCCCCTAAGATTTCTGCTGCTGAGCAACAGAAAGATAGTGGGCCAAAGGCCTTGGGCTCTTTTGTAACAAATGGCAGAATGACTGGAATGAGCTCCTTTCCAAGGCAAAGTTTCAATACAACAATCACATCTACTTCTTTATCTAGATCTCTCTATTTTTTCACACTGGCTGACTGCTCAAATAGAAATGTGGTGTACTTGCAATGTGAGGGCTACAGAGCGCATCAAAAACTGATGTTTTTGATGGAAATAAAACTCAGGTTCAAATTCCAGACTCATATGATGTCAGACTCAGCCTTCAAGTTGATTTTACACATGCTCATGGACCAGATTAATACTATTTGGGACTATAGAGTAAACTCTTAAATTTATTTGAATCAAACTCAATAAAACATTATAAATTTTAACTACACAAAAGTGCTGTATAAGCATAAATGCCCTCATGATTAGTGCCTAATGTGCTTCATGTTACTAATTTGGATAGGCAATTAAACTTTACTTTTGTGAGTTTGTGGGGCTATGACACAGAAACACACACTTGTATAAGTTGTTTTTGTAGTTGATACTTTTGATTTATCATTATAGTAAAAAAGTGTTCTATATCAAAAATAACTCTAGTAAAGGTGACTAGATGTTCAGCCTACAGTCCAATATATTCAATTGAATAAATAGACTATGCGGAAGACTAAGACTTTTTAGCCAATTGGAGTACATTGAAGGCCAACAAACACATGGAACATTGGTCTGGAGTAAAAGGTATAACAATGGAACAAAGGGACCAAAAGCCAGATAAAGCCTAAAACAAGCAGCTGGAAAGAAAACTTCAAACCAATATATTCAATTAAATACAATGTGCACAGAAGGTATAAATAGGATAGAAAAAGGACTTGAGCAAGAAACTACCTGTACACATCCCCAGGGAGCAGACTACTTAGGCTAATCAGTACTAGTTACTTTAAACCACCATTGATATTTTATTGCCCACTATTGTTTGAATTTTGAATTCAAAAAGGCCTCCTAAGCTGATAATCTGATTGTGGATCAATTCTATAATTCAATCATCTGATGGCCAATGAGTGCCAACATCTTTTACTGTCTTTGACAGCAGATTACTCTGTGATCCAATCAATTTGTTGATACCAAGATCTTTGATGATCTGATCAGATCCCATAATATCATCATTTGATGGCTACTGACTGCAAGCTATTTTCAGTTCTTCTTGATTGTGGATTGCTCTGTGATCAAATCAGCTTCTTTTTGCACTACTTGGCTATCATTCCCATTAAGATCTAGCTCCATCAATCAAAAGTCAAGCCAGTTGACAGCAATGATAGCTCCTCTAATTCTAATTGGCCATAAGCTCCTATTCATTTAGATGAAGTGTAGAAATAAAAAGTAACAGAATGAAGAAATTCACTTGGATGATAATGAAAAGATCAAAAGGATGTTCTATGGATAAGGAGCTCAAGGTTGTGAGCTTGCAGTTGAGGCACCTGTGGCCTATCATGTCAATTAAAATCAATCTTTAGCAAAAATATTGAAATGAACTATTGTTGACAAATCCATTTATTTTGATCCATTTATTCATTATTCAACAATTGTTTAGATCTTTTTGTGTTTCTTTTCTCTGTAGAACTCCAGACTACTCTAATTTCTCTGATTTCCTTAGCTACATTCATGACTTGCACCTGCTAAGCTTAAGCCAGCTAGACCCTGTACAAAGATTTGAGTAGTCTTCAACTCATTATTCATTTGATCATCTTTGAACCCAAATTTTCTGTGACTAAGCATAAATGAGTACAGTAAGTCATCTAGGTCATATTCATTTACAATGTCCAGTTGCATGCCTGCACTGCTTGGCATGCTGTCACAGCTTTATCAGAAAAATAGGTGTTTTGTTTGCCAAGAATATCTAAAAACAGTGTTAGTTCATGCACAAAAAACCAGGAGTTTAAAAGTCAAGGCTATCTACTTATATATTGTATAAGCATTAAATGCATGCCAGCAGGTGAGTTATTTAGTGCTTATAATTCCCATGACTACCTGAAAACATCTTGTTTTAGTCTCATTTCTAAAAACTCTCAAAATTTGAAAATTGTTTTCTTTTTCTCAATTATTTATACTGATTCTCAAATATCTAGTCTACAAAATTTTTGAACCTGATGTTAATAAAAGTATGTTGAAACTTTGCTGAATACATTTTGTTGATGTATGTATTGCTTTCTAGTTTTTAATTATATTAATATTGTCTGGTTTCTATTATTTGGACCAAGTTTTGACAACAAAGAAAATATCATTAAATGCAACTTTTCATCTAATTTTTGTAAACATTGATCATAATATTTACTAGTAACATATTAATGAGATGTTATAGATGATAGATATACTTTGCCACTCTCAGCTCCATTGATTTAACATATATATCTATGCTTTTACACCATCTTAGCTAAAGACATCTAGGAAAAAGTAAGATCTGACTGGAGGTGTGCAAGACCACAATGGGAACGTACCAACAAAGGCTGAGGAATTCAAGACCAGGTGATGGGGGAATGGCAGACAAAACTAGAGCGGGTAGTGCCAGAACTGGGCAACAACGTGTGGGCCAAGACGACTGGGGCTGAGGGAGGGAGGAGTCGCTGTTGCTGTGCAAATGCTACCAAGCCATTAGCCAATGACCAAAAGACCATGGAAGACCATGTACTATGTGCAGCAAAACAGTGTGGGGCCACAGTTTGTCTTAATGCTGTGTTCACCACTCTACCATCAGGTCACGGGCAAGCTGGATGCAGGCCCATAGTATACCTTCCATGCAATGATCCTCTCATTGTTTGAGAAGGACAACGAGTTCCACAACTACTTGGTCATTTGACGAAGAAAGGGACACAGTGAGCGCAAGGTCCAGGAACTGATCAGCCAGCGACATGAAGTTATGGGCGTTGGAGGCCTTGAAAGCATACATGGTGGACAAAGGAAAGTTGAACATGGAATATGTCCATCAACCAATACACACAACTATAAAAGGAGCAGGAACTGCTAAGCAGGCATGGATGGAACCCACATTAGGGACTGGACAGTCCTGATCTCAGTTTGGGTAGTGGCAGCGAGTCAAACCTCACAGTGCAGCAGACTCAGAGAGAAGATACATGAAGCCCTAGGCCAACAGATCAAGGAAGAAGTAATCACACTAGCCACAGGGAGGTGGACTGAGTAAACGGCAAAAAGAGTGTTGCTGGTCTCTGACACTACATGGCTGCTGGCTGACCTTCTGTTTTTAATTGATTTTTCTCTGCATTTGGGACGAGCTGGCAGCACTTACTGCACAAGCTCACTATTTTAACGAGGCTTGTGCTAACTTGTTGGTTGTTTTCTGTCGTTTAACATTGACCTGCTAAGACATGGACGCCACTTCAGAGTGTATTGACACCTTGGATCATTACATTTGAGAGTATGAATTCAGACTTGCGTAGTAGGCTTAGAACTGGTCTTCTTGAGTTCATGGCCCTGTCCATCTTTTTGTTTTTTATTGTTTTTTTGTTAGCACCAGACAATTGAGTATCTGTATCATCCATCATTTCTATTATCTCTTTAGATACTCTTTCATAGATTTGCTTTGACTGTTTGCTCCATTGCTTGCATGAATAAATCTGTGCATAGCGATGTTCACCATCCATGCCCACGTTGTTTGATCCCGTTTTTCTTGGCAGTACTTTCTCCAAGGAGTCAATGCATGATGAGCATATTTCTGTTACCTCCATGTCCTGCAGTATATAAAGCTAAGCTGCTTCATTTTTCTCTCTTTTCCTCATGTCTTGTCTAGTCTTAGGTACCATGGTTTCCTCTCCTGTGTCACTGCTTTATGCCTTTGCAGTTGCTTGCACCCATACTTTTGTTAGCTTGGCCAACTGTTTCCTAGAGATTGTGCTGGTCTTTGTCCTCTCCAGAAAACAATTGTGTCCTTATTGATAGCTTTGCTGCCTTGCTTGAGGTGTGGGAAGACTAGCAGTTGGAAAGAATCCCCTGAGCATGCTTTCATGTTGTTCAATGCCTCCTAGTAAATCGTTGGTTCTGCTACCGCCATGAATCTTGGTCGTGGACAGTGGTTGTAGGTCATCTCTTCTTGCACTATGTGCTGTCTCATTGAGTCACATAGCGTACCATTATTGACAATGCCCTGTTGCAGGGTCAGTTCTTTTATTTGCCCTCCATCCTTCTTTCTATCTTTCTCCTTTTGCTGACTGCTGTACATGCTGCGCCCCTCTCTTTCTTGGACCTTCCACCCCCTCTTCTTTTATCAGGGACTGCTTTGACGGGGCCATTGCTTCCAGGTAGGTTATCTTGCTGTTACTCTGTTTCCTGTTCTCGCAATGAGGTTTTCTTCTAGCAATCTTGCTCGCTTACTTTTCATGGTCCAGGTGATCAGCAGTGTATTCCCAATCTCTCCCTTCTGATCAACTTTCTCCAAGATTGCTACACCTTGTTTCATATTAACAAGCTCGCTGTTGAGCACTTAGATATTGGTTGTTTTGAGGTCTAATCCTGTCTTCATCAACTCGCGCTGTCACATTGCGAGTTGTCCCTTTAAGCACAGCATCATAGATCACCTGCCCAATGAAATTTAACCTGCTCACATTGATTCCTCTGTGCAGCTGTGCCCTTTTGAGTCCCCTGTTTCATGAATCTATGTCTGTAGTTACATAGCTTTGGACTTCTGAATAATTCACATGCTTAGTCCATTCGTTAGACATCTTCTGTTGATAATCTCCTGTCAATCTGTGCTTCTTTTCTAAATGAAGTCTGCCAGTCACATGCTAAGTTGGGCTGACTGATGCCAATGTTCAGGTGCTTTTTATGCTTCAGGAGTGACCTTGGTCTTGCATATGTTAGACGCCATCCTCTGCTCTGTATATATGCAATCCCTTGTTTTGAACAGTATGTCTTCTCTGCTCAACTCCTCCATTTCACAGGTTGCCATTTCATATGCATGTGTGTTTGTCTTTATAGCAGATATCTTACTAGACTTCTTTGTTGGTACTGCTGCCACTATTGACTATGACTGAGAGATTGTTATTGGTTTATCCACTGTACTGACTTGGAATGAGGTTCAACTCCTTCATGTCACCTGGCCTTGTTGTGTTAAAGCGCAATGGCTAGTTGTTGAGCAGTGGCTCCTTCACCCACAGAAACCGTGGTCAGATGCCATTGGTAGCGCCATCATAAGTGAGCTCATGTTCTCGTCTTGTATCTGGGTTTGACACTTTTTGGGGGTAGGTGGCTGCCATCTTAGACCAACCATCCTTACTTGACAGGACCATCTATCAGCCACTGCCTTGCCCTGTTCTGAGGCCCTCCATTCCAATTGATTTCCTTGACTTGTGTCCTTTGCCTGTCCCATTGCAAATGCTGTCCACTTCCTCCACTTTGCGGGCTTCCTCAACTGCACCATCTCGCTCTTCTTTCCCTTTTCTGCCTGGTTTATCTATTCTTACAGTAAGTCCCTTGCTATTGTTCTGTATTTTGTTTTGGTCCTAATTGTTGCCTAGGCACGCCCACTGTTGCTTCATGGCGCTACAGATTGGCAGTGGCTTTCTGCTAGCCTGCTCTTTTCTGTAGAGTTTCAACAAAGCCAAGTCAGGCTCCAGCACCTCCAAGATCAAGTGCGAGTCCATGTAGCTGCCGTCTGGGTGGATGCCAAAGCCGCTCGTCATCAGCTGACACTTTCCTGCCAAAATGCCAATGTCATTGCAACCCTTGTCTTCTATTTTTTTCTTTTTCTGGCCCATGCTGACAACCCCCTGAATGATCGCAAAGTCATCAAAGACCTTGCTGTTCTTTACCAGTATTGAACTTCTAATTATGGTCTCAGCCTTGGCTGGCTCTGGCTGGACCAGGTGTGGCACCTCCTTGTTGAACGGTGAGGGCCAGCTTCAGTATTTTGCAAAGTGTCGCAAGCTGCTGATAACTTAGGGCTGCCCCTTCTTACTTTATCACAAGCCTCCTCTTGCAAGGATCATTCTTGCAAGAACCGTCCTTCTTTGCCTATTTTGGTTTCTTCTACCAAGTCTTCTGCGGTACATGTTGCTCTGTTCCTTCTTCCTCACCCATTTTGTAGTTTTTGGTCCAGAGTCATTCCTCTTGTTTGCTGACTCTATGTTTTTCAATGTTCCTGAGCAGTTTCCACTTGCTTTGCCATATTCCATCAATTTCTGCCTTAGTCAGGGTCAGCTTCTTTGTCAATGGAAACAGTGCTGTACTATTCTAAACGATGCTTTTGCAGGCATTGGGCAAGCCCATAATCAGCCAATTGTTGGGTGTCGTGATCTTTGGAAGTTTGGCAGTCGGTGTCTTGTACTGCTTTGGTATAAGCAGAAATGTAAATGTGCTTATGAGCGGCAGCACCACTAAAATTCTGCCTATTGTACTTCACCTAGCTGTGCTGAATCTTTCTAATTCTTGTCTTGGTAGTTCAAGGCATATTTGGTAGTTTCCGCTCTGTTGTGTAGTGTATCTTTGTTGTTTTCTCTTTTTAGCTCCTTCTCCAAACTTAAACTTCTGACTGTCCCCAGTCAACAATTGATCATCAAGTCTTTCCAAAGTATGTTTCTGAATGATGCTGTCCTTTATTTTGATGAGCCCAGAAGTGCAAGCCTAACAAGAAAGCCCGCCGTCTTATTTAAGCGCCTTGTGCCAGCTCCTATAAGTAGCAGGCGCCAAGTGCGCATCCTGCCATTTTGTGCCATGTCTGAGTCTCCTGTTGATTCATTCCATGCATCCCTTGTCCAGCAGTACGTCACCCAGGCCAAAGAAGCTCTAGACTAGTTTGCCAACCTTCTCTTGGGCAGCTGAAATGATGAGGCTGCCGCCCTCGGCCTCTCCAGTGTGATTGGCAACTGAGCTAGCCTTGACAGACACGGTGTTGAGTGGCTGAGGTATGTTAAGGCTCATTGAAAGTTTATTTGGCGCTGGGCCCCTCATAGGCACAAGCTGTGGGCACGCTGCCTTGAGGACGTAGTGGTAAGCCATCTTCCCATTTTCTCATTTGCCTGACTATTCTGATCACTCCTCCTCAGCTTCCCAAGAAGCAGGCCCTTCTCGCTCTCAATGCTCTGCCTGCACCTCTGTTGGTTTGTTCGGTCCACCTGCTGCATTTGGTCTACCTGCTACTATAGAACATCGCTTCTCTGCTGCGGAGAAGAGTAAAGGGCAAGCCCCTGACTCTGCTATAAGTTCTTTCTTAGTTTTCACTGGCGTTACCTTGATTCTTGACTCGAACCACGTTTGTAAATTGGTGCCCACTGGTGTCAAGACCGTTCCAGCATGATCCCTTTGCCATTCCACTCCAACAGTGAGAGATGATGTGGCTTGTGCTCTAGCTTCCTTCAGGGCCCCTACTATCACATGCACTTTCACTCCTCTTCCAGTTTCTTTCACTCATCCTCTGTCACTAGTTTTCTCCAGCCAAACTTGCTTCTTTCATCTCTCTGCCCCATATCCATCGTCTTCATCCTGACAATCCTGCTTTAGGGGCTGGCACGGAGATTCCCACTGGCAAGAGTACCATTTGCTTCATTGACTATCCCACTTGGCAATGCGCCCTTAAAGAGCAAGGTCTATGTTTCTATTTGTTTCTCATGTTGCTGCTCTTGGTTCTCATATTCTGCGCAGTGTGATTCCTGCATAATCAAGAACATCCCATCCCTGCTATCCATGTACAGTTGCAGCCAAATACTGTACCTGGTCCAGGGCGAGTTTATGTAACTGCAAAGCCACTGGCCATGATACTGTGGGTGTTGCTCTCTGTGTTGCTCACATTTGTGCTGCTCAAGAGTTTCTCCAAAGCCAAGGCCAAGGCTAGGAGATTGAACAGGGCTTCTTAGCTGCTGCTAACGTCCATGCCTGGCCTCTGTCAGGGGATAAGTCCTTGGACTGTCCACTCTAGCCTTGCTTAGTCTGTGTTGATGTTGGCACCTCTATCTAGCCACCATTCGGACTGCTCCGGCTCTATTTGGCTTTCTTCCCATCTTAGCATCATCATCCAGATCAGCTGGTCTTCAGACCCACTCTACTTGCCAGCAGGCCTTTATGCCATTGGCTGGCTTATGCTAATTATTGCTTACTCAATAGTGCTTAGTACATACCGGCTCTATTAGTCAATACGTCATAGTCATAGTGTGTTCGATGTAGTATATAAGTAGGACTGGCGGATGGAACATCCCCAGTCCTAGCAATAGCATTGCTTCTGAGTCTACACATCAGCATAACTGTAAGCTCCTCAGTGACGACCTCGCTCTCTGGCTCCATCCCTTGTCGGCGGCCTGTCCTCTTGCCTGCCAGCTGCTTGTCACTGTGCTTGCTTGACGCTCGCTCCTCTTGGTAGTGGGCTTGAGCGGTCATTGCATCTGCTTGGCATTCCATGATGGAGCGTCCCCTTACAGCCTCCTCCTTCCCTGAAGCATAAACACTCCACCATCAAGTCTGCTCCAACCATCAATGATGGCTCTTCCGACAGAAGTGAGTATGCCCTGCCTTTGAAACAATCCCGCAGTAGCTCCACACCTCCTGCAGGGCCCTTGACGCATGCTCTTTGACCCCGTTCCCTTCTTTCTGAACCTGCTCGCCCGCCGCCAACTCATCGCTTAGTACTGTTCATGTTTCTCCTGCTTGTTCTGTATAGCTATCTTGTTCATGCTATACAGTTCAGTCCTCCTCCTTCACCCACACCCACCATTGTCACTCGTTCTCTGCCCACTGCTGTTCTGCCCCTGCTTGTTGCTGTCCTCTGTCTCGCTCTTTCTAGTACAGCTGGTAGCACAGAGTCCTCAACTGGGCCGTCGGCTTCCATGGCCCCGCCTGCTCCTGCCCCTGAACTTGCCCCTGAACTTGCCTCCATCCTCGTCTCCTTGACTGCCCCTCCTCCATCTGAGGTGCTTCTTTCCATGCCTTCCTTGTCATTAGTTCAGACCAATGCCGATGCTGAGGATGAAGAGAAAGGCACTTCCAGTTCTAGCAAGTCCTTTGCTGATATGGTAGGTTGCGCATCACCATTGCTCGCTAACCTCATAGATCTATCTTCCAATGTCGCCCCCATGGTCATTCTGGAGGCGGCACCACCTCCTGGGGGCGCTCTCAATGCTGCTCCCTAGATGTCTCATATTGCCCAAGCTGTGTCGGAGTCGTCCTCTACCATTGCTTGGCAACCATACCACCCCATGTGTTGTTTTTCTAGTTTTCTTTTCCTTCCGTTGCTGATTATACTCACAACCTTTCCTCCAATACTCACTGCTCCCTCCTACGCTCCTCAAGGCTGAAGACTAGCAACACCTTCTGTCTGGCCTTACCACCCCCATCAACTTCTATTAAGCCCACACAATGCTTGAGCGTGATCTTGACTGTGCTTGGGTGATGCTCCACACTTACCACGCTCAGAGTCGAGGCCAACCGCCGGCACTTCCTAGTGGCTCAGCAGGCTTTTGCCACCTCCACCCTCCAGTCAAATGCTGTGGCCTATTTTGCTGCTGAGTGCCACAGTGCAATCCAATGGCAAGTCTGCAACCAGATTCCTGCCGACGTGTTCTCACCTGAGCATAGCCCTTTCCTCTTTGACATTATACCACTGGAGACCTTCGATCCCTCCAACAGCAACCAGAAGAAATAGGACTAGAGAGTGTGGCACAAGTATTCATCTTTCTTGGACTCTATGTCATAGTATCGTACTTTCTGCATTGCTGTGATTTTAGTTTTCTTGTGGTTTTTTGTACTTAATGACAGGTTTTTACTCATTCTTTTGCCATGCTTCATTTGCCTATATTTGCTCTGCCGTGTTAATGCACTCAGGTTCCATCATTGTGCTTTGTTCAAAATAGATAAGAAAAATAAATGTTTTGTTACCCTTGCATTATTTCATTTCCTATGGATTTTCATGCCATTTCTCAGTTTTCTTGCTGTGTATTCTGCTCATTGTCATTGTCTCTTGTTGTCCTGTTCTCATCATCCAGCAAGCCAGATTCTTCCAACTCCTGCAATTGTGCTGTATCAATATCTAAAGTTGTGTCCAGTAACTTGAGGTGCTCCCTTGGAAAGTACAGGATCAAGTGAAACACCGCTACTGGTTGGTGTAGCACTAAACCGTCCAGTTTGCATAGAACATATGCACCGCTTCAGTTTCTGGAAACCACTACCAACAGCCCAAGATAGTGTGGCTTCATCTTCTAATTATGTGTGACCTCTATCTGGGTGTTCCTTATTAGTACTAGTGTTCCTCTCTCGAAGTTGAAGTCCTTTATAGTTGCAGAATTATCTTGTTCAAAGCGGACTGCAGCTTGCTAACGCGCTTCAAACACCGTGCTGTAATCGTTTGAGTTGCTCATAACAACATTGTAGGTCGATGGCTCATTGCACTATTAGGTTGGTTGCAGACAACATTGAGTCTGGTGGTGGCTGTAGGTATATAGCTTCAACAATATCTGCTGGAAAAAGTGGGTGTGTTCTGGTAGTAGTGTAGTAGGGCAAGCAGCCCATCCATCATTGCACCATCACATGTTCTGACTAAAATACCGAATATGCTGCTTCACTCCACTGGTTCTTGTCTCCATTGATGACTTTGAAAAGCACCTGGCATACGTCAAAGTGAGGTTTTTTCACTATCCCATTGGTCTGTTTGTTGTAGCCCAATATCCAGATTATACTTCTTTGCCAAGTAAGCAACAGCTTTCACTATTGGTGTGCCATTATCCGTTACTATCTTGTGCAGTGTCCCCCACCGACATATGACGTCCTCAAAGATCCAGTTGCCGATAGCTTCCACATTCTCTTTTGCTAGCATGCAGAACTCCGGCCAGTGCATTAAGGAGCAGTGCCCTTGGTTTATATATCAGAAGCAGTGGGACTTTTGTGTCAATGTAAATCTTTTTGAACAAGGAAGCTGAAATCGGCACAGTTGGTGGTATCAATATTTTGGTGGTTTGCTGTACCTGACAGATGTGACACAATTGCATGTACCATATTATGTTGGCCCGCGCTTTTGTGTACATTCTCCTATGATTTAGATTGTTGTGCATAGCTTGTAATATCCAAACCCTGTCGCCAGGATCAATTACTAGCTTGTGCACTCCAGAGTAATCCCATTGCCAAAGCTTGCCACTGCTATTGAAGAAATTTGTTGTGTACCAGATAAAACGTTGGTAGTTCTTGTCCATCATGCCATTGGATCATACCAGGTTTTCTATCCATACTTTAATTGCCTTGATCTGTTGGTCCTTCACTTGCGCCTTTGCACTTCAGAGAACTGTGTTGTATGCTAGGTCCATGCTGTCATCCTGTAGTTCCCTTAGTTCTTCCGCTATGCAAACTTCTGTCCTGGTGCCGATTGTCTGTCTCCCCATTGTTGGTAAGTCTGTATACTGCTACCGCTCAACTCTGCCTCTGTACAGTCGGCTTGTATTCAGTTAGTAGCAGCAGCAGGTGCTCTGTTAGCAATGATTCCCTTAGTATGCAAGCTAGTGGTTGAATAATATGAAGGAATCTGTGCATTCAATCTATCCAGTCATCAAAGACCTCATTATTGCCTTTGTCCGGCTTGGGGTTGCCTGGCTGCCTAAGCCTTCAGGATAACCTGTCAGGACCATGGAATTTGCTTCTTATGTGTATCAGTTTGAAGTGGAACAAGAGGATAGCCACTATCCACTGATTCATGCTTGCCAACAGTTGTACTTCCAGGTGTGACAACATGCCTTTGATATATCGTGTGTTGACTTCGACAATAAGGTTCTGCACCCCAATCAGGTACATCTACATGTTTTGTAATGCTCTAAAGAGGCCATATAGTTCCAGCTTTGGTTTACTGTACCTCAATTCCCGGTTGTTAAGTGTTATTGAACCAAACTGATTGTATTTCTGTTATTTCCAATTGTCCGTTGCACACTGACAGAGGAAGAATCCTACTGCAATGTATGATGTATCTACCGCCAAGATTACCGGGTCCACAGAAGTGTAGTCAATGGATACTAGTGAGTTGGCAGTTTTTAGGGCCGTGACTAGATCCTTTTGAGCTGCCACTTGTAGTTTCCCAAATTCAAACGGAGTGTCCTTGTGTGTCAACTTCATTATATGATGAGCTCGGTGTGCAAAGTTCTTAACAAATGTCTGCAATGCGCTTATAGATCTTAAGAAGGCACAGACTTTTGAGATGTTGCTGCAAGGGCCCCAACATTCTAGTAAGCCAAGTCAACTTTCTTCAAGAATTTGCCCTTGAGGGGCACATATGTGCCCCAAAATCTTGATTTGTTCTATGCATAATACCAATTTGTGACTGGAGAATGTCCCACCACAGTATTTCATTTATTGTAAAACCTGGTTCAGTACCTTGAAAAATTCCCATAACGCTAGCCATATATTCAAGTTCCAGAAGTGGGTTTTGGGCTTCCTGTTGATCAATTTCCAGTCCTTCAGGCCTTTTACTCCGACATCGTTAATAAATACCAAAATGAACAAGGGGATTTTTGGTTGCAGAATAAATACCACATTGTTGTAGAAGATGGGTACCAAGTTTGTCCATCCTATTAGTAGTGTAACCAACTGTAGTGCACCAAAGAGAGCTTAGAAAGTTGTTAAGTTCCATGAAATTGGAGATATTAAGCGCTTGTTGTACCCGACATAGAGATCTAGAGTAGCGCCACATATCCTTTCTGCAAATGATTCAGCTACATGGTCTGGATAGGGGGGAACCCCTGAATATCGTATAGTTACTTGGTTAAGGGGTTCTAAGCTGTGCACAATCCGCAGTTTGCCATTTTTTTTGAGCATGCAGAACCAATGCAATTGATAGGAAGAGTTCAATGGTTCATATACTTTAGCCTTGATTTTTGTTCATATGAGTTCCATGATTTCCCCTTCCAGTCCTGGTGGAATTGGAATGTTCTTCTCGTTCCATGGTATATGCAGTATGGTGGGGATGACTATTGGTAAAAAACATTGCGGGGTTAAAACTTCCTTGTTCAATATCTTCCTATGTGAAAGCCTGATTCTGTTTGGCCATGAGATCAGTAAGTATTCTTAGCTTGTCTGTTGACAGGAAGCCTGTACCGTGGTCCTTTTTGAACTGTGCCAGTTGTTTCTCTGTTAGACAACCTGTGGGTTGCGTTGGAGGCAGGTTTGGGTCCAAGTCTGGCATTGAGGCTAAGAGGTCCCCAATGATATTGCGTTCAATTCAGTAATCCTTTGCAACATGTCTTGGTATTGGTTTCATCTTTAATGCCACAGGTTTGTACTTTTTCTTTGTTTGTACACCCTTCCATTTTACCATTCCTGTGTAATGCCCATGCAGTCATGGTTCTTTGTTCACCGGTGTTCAAAAATGTCCTTTTGCATTGTGGGTGTTTGTTGTCCAGGGGTGCGGCAGTACCATAGTTTTAGCATGTCCTAAAAGATACTCATCAGTGAATAGTATTGATCTGTTGGAAGCAATGTGTTTGAATAGTTTGGACATGGTGATATAAAAGTAAGCCAATGTGGATTCATAGGCTCCTTGGAAGCTGGTTTTTGTAGGTTTTTTTGTAGGTACAGGCTTGGAATCAGAAGATAAACTATTTGTAGAGACCATTTCTGGAACAGTCTTGTCAATTAAAGCATATGATATAATTTGTGCAATATTGTCCTTGTAGTTGTATTTGAGCATCAGAGCTACATCTCCATGATCACCGCCAATCACTTCTTCAATGCTGTTCAAAAACACTCATGTTCTTTGGTTTCTGTAGTCGTGTATTTTGGTGTGTGTTTCTTGCTTGGTGGACTACCATGCAAGTAGGTCAGTATCGTGCATATAGCACCAGAGTTGGGGTCAGTAATTGTGATTAACATGTTGTTGGCGCTATGGGTTTTTACCATGCTCTTGGTTAACATGTCAAAGAGGTTTCCAAACAAGATGTCGTAGGCCAGTTGTCGTATGACATGTATCTGTAAAAATAGAATTATATTGTCAAATACACATGGAACATTGGTTGCCAAGCCTAGGGACACGTCAATTGCCCCATTTGCACTTTGCATGTGCAACATGATTGAGGGATCGTATAAGATTCTAATGCAATTAGCCACATCTTCTGACATCAAAATTATCTGTGACCCGCTGTCAACTATACATTCTATCAGGTTCCGCTGACCGCAGAGGCTCAGTCCACTGGGCAAGACTTTTATAGGAAGATGCAATAGCTCCGGTGTACAATTCCAGGACCTATGAGGGCTCCAGGAGTAAAGTGCTATGCTCCAGGACAGGCATGGGTGTTTTAAAGGATCTCCGGGGCAACCACGAGATAGGAGGTGAGTGCATGGAGTTCCGGGTAAGTCTGGGGGCAATGTCAATTAAGAGAAGTGAGGCAGGGAAGGTTATGGGCTCTACGATTTGAGCCAAGCGGGCGAGGCGAGATTAGATAGAGTTGGACCAGGACTTAAAGAGACACAGAGAAATGAATCTGGAGTGTAGTTAGAAACAAGGCCAGGACTGGAGAAGGGTTGAAACTGTAAAGGGGAAAGGAAGCATGAGTCAGGACTAAACCGGGAAAGAGTCACAAAAGAGAGAGAGAGAGAGAGAGAGAAGTATGAGACCAAAGATTTGAGACGAGTACAAGACACAAGACAAGACAAAGTTAGAAATGAGCACGATACAGGACGGAGTTACAAAATACAAGCAGGAATAGATTGAGAAACACAAAACAAAACACTGAGCAACAATATGGTGTGGGTTATGCAATCTCAAGACTATTAACTAAGTTCCTATTCTACCACTTAAGTACTGCAGGTACGTCCTGGACCAAACCTTCGATCTCCGCAGCTCCGGGACTCTATACGAGTTGGTGAGTGTCGGTTCCAATCAAGTAGAGTGGTAGGTGTCGGTGGTGATCAGGTGGCGGCAGCGTCAGGAGCTTCTGGGGGTGGTGATGCACGAGGGGGGCGACATGATTGCTGGGTAATGCACGTGATGGCATGATTGCCAGAGGGGGCTGGCAATGTCTGGGAAGAGTTGGTGATGTCTGGGAGGTTTGTGTGACTTCTTGGGAGCGCTTGGTAATGGCTTGGATGATTGACAATGGTGTTAGTGATGGTTGTGAGAGTAAAAACACTGGCGGGGGTTGGTCCAGGACTGTGGGGCTGGTGGGGGAGTTGTTTTCTGGGACCTCCAGAAGTGGCAGTGAGGTTCAGAGCTGGCTGTGGGATTAGCGGGTTGTGACACATTCCACTTTCGCTTTCCGTCCAATGAGTGTAATTATGGACCTCAAGGAGTCGGTGTCCCTGGCCATGCAAAACTTTTTGGGTATGGCTCCCAATGATAGTGACTTGAGGTAGTTCAGCACTGGGTCCGATGACATCTGGGCTGCATAGTTGATGGCGGCAGTTTCTCTGGTATTTAGGAGGAACTGCACTAATTTTCCGCTACTATCAACCACTTCGATTGAGGGGAGAAAGGCCTCCCTTTCCTCGGTTATTTTCTTGATCTGTGTGGTATTGGTGGCTAAGATGCGCTTTGGGGTTACCATAGCTTGGGCCAAATTACGCACATCCAGTGCAATGCTGAGAATTTTGCTGACTGTCATTGTGATGTGAGCTTCCATCAACCGATTGAACACTGCTTTGGTATGTTTCATGGACTGGATAAGTACCTTGGTTTGGTAAGCTCCATCATTCCGCTTGTTCACTTTCCCCATGACTTTATCTGCTGGCGGGGCATATTGCCTTGGCATGCCTGAGAAGGGGTAAAGTAGTGCCTTGGGGTCTTGTACTTCTGTGACGGTAAGTTTATTTGCCGGTTGGCTAACTGATACCATTGGCACTGTTGGCGCTGTCTTGGCAGTGGTGATTGGCTAGTAATCAGCTAGGGGGTGCTTGGCTTTAGGAACCTGAACCTTGTCCATGACTTGACAGCCGCGTTTTTCTACTTCTTGCAGCTCCAAGATTTCCAACTGTTTTTGTAGTGTTGCAATTTGTTGGCTTATATCTGTAATAGCATTTGCAAAGGTCACCAAGGGCATCTGGGCTTGTGGAGCTGCCAAAGAGACTTTGAACACCAATTGCTGGATGTTGGCTTGTACTAGGTCCAGACTTGCATTTGCCAAGAGCATACCAATGGCTATATTGCCTGGGTTGCGGCGGTGGTATTTGTCTACTCTGTTCTTGTAAAGGAGTTTACTGGAGCCATACAGAATAAATCTCCCAGATGGCAAGACCACTTTTTCTTCCACATTCCGTCGGCACCGCCCCCTCAAGATGTAATCTTCTAGAACATTGCATCTCCTCCTTACCATAGTATGCCCAATTTCCCCACAGAAGTGGCATCCATCCCCTAAAGGCGGTCGGTCTGTTGGGCAATTGCCTTTTGGTCAGCCGCTTGGGACCGCCACCTTTTTTAGAGCAGCCACTATAGCTAGCTTTATTATATTGCTCAAGTCTTCTTTCTTGATATATCTGCTATTGGCAGCAGGTGAAGCTCTGAAGCTTCGAGCTTGTTGTACACTGGGGACCGATAACATGCCTCCCATATAGCCTGCTGGCGCCATGGGCATTGGTGCCAAACTGATGTCGATACCGTGGAGGATCCACACACTGGCTTTGTAGACTTAGCCAACATTGTGGGGTTTGTCAGAATGGTGGTTGGGGTCCAGTATTTCCAACCGCCTTGCTATTTTTGTCCAAAGAGACGTTGGGAACCCTTGTTGGAAGTACTGCTTCTCTTTGTTTGCAAAAATCTTGTCATGGCTTTTTAACTACTATGCAACTTGTTGAAACATTTGATAATAGTTGAATAACTGACCCAACGTTGTTAGCCTCATATGGAACGTTCTAGTGACATGTCTTTCTAGGTTGTTAATGGCCTATTTTGCCTGTTTTTTTGCTCCAGAGTACAATTTTACAATGGCGGCCTTCCATTCTGCGTAGATGTAAGAGTGGTTCTGTTTGCCAGTGTTGCCCTCAAACTGCAGTATGCAAGTCCATAGTTCCGCTGTGTTGTACAACATGTATCTGGCCACATATTCCTTTTTGTGGCATTTGTTAGTAACCTGACAGTCACAAAATAAGTATTTCAATTCTTGGAAATAGTGCGGTAGTTCTTGTGGTTTGTTTTGTTCCATTTTGGAGCTGTTCCGCTGCCTCTTGTTGGCATTTATGAGGCGGTATTTTCCTCCATCCTTCTTGGTACGTGTATTATGATTGGTGTCTGTGAACGCTGAACCGGAGTTAGTTGAGGTGTGTCTAGTGCCAGAATATCAAATGAAAAGAACTCATCAATTGGTGTTACCAATGATAATTCTCTTGGGAATAAATCAGAGATGTCGTTGATGGTTAGTCTTTGGTAAGCCACTTCTATTTTTTCTGCTAAATTTGTGGGTCGGTATGGTCTCGTTGGTGGTACTGGGTCGCTTAGCTTGATTTGGATTGGATGTATAGGTAATGGCAGGAAAAGAGTTGGTAATGGTTCTGCTGCTTCTCTTTGTTGTCTCTGTGCTCTGGTTTCTGGTGGTATTCTGTAGAAGAGTCCCTCATGATGGACTCCAATATGATAGCGTCACAATTTCCCTATAAGCAGAATTTAGACTTGTTGTGAGTCTTTGGAATTTAGTTGGAAAGCTATAAGTGTGACTGATAATAAGCAAGAAATCTTTTGTGATTACCACTCAGTATTACCAATGCTAAGGGTACCTGTATTAAGTCAGAGTTTGGAAGTCAGCAACAGAAAGTAACAAGGTGCCATCGGAAAGTTGCTAGACACTGTCAAAAAGTTGCTAGATGCTGTCAGAAAGTCGCTGGACACTGTCAAAAGATCACTGGATGCTGTTGAAAGGTTGCAAGATGCCCTTTAGATCCGTATGTACTCTGTATTCTTTACGTGATTTCTGAAGGAAAAAGTTGTCTTTTATTCCAAGTTATGGTACAGTTTTTATAGTACTTTCTGGAGGTGGGCAGTAGCCCTCTACCTCAAACATTACCTCCTTCTGCTCTGTCTTCCGCTTTCTGTTCTGCCTGTGGGGCCTTTATTCCATTACTCCTTATTTGGATGTGGGCACTTCTCCGCTGCCGCTGCGGGCATCACTGTTCTTGCCATTTACTTGGTCCACCTCTCCATGGCTAGCGCAGTTACTTCTTCCTTGATCTGTTGGCCTGGGGCTTCACATGTTTTCTTTCTAAGTCTGCCACGTTATGAGGTTCAACCCGCCACCGCCACCGCTCCTTAGTACTGGAGTTTCCATTTTGCTGTTTTGGGACTATTCTGTCTTCAGCGGTACTAAGCCCCTATCAATGGTCTAGGACAACCTGCATGATTTGGCAATGTTTCTCTAACGTCTTGGAGTAGATGAAGATGTTGTCAAGATACACACATACACCACACTGTCGGCTATAAGGTCTCGGAATATGTTGTTCATCATAGTCTGGAAGATGGCAAGGCTGTTGGTGAGTCCAAAGAACATCATCAGGGGTTCAAACAGCCCATGGTTGGTCCAGAATGCTGCCTTCCACTCATCTCCCTCCTGGATGCACATGTTGTTGTAGCCCCAGCAGACATCAAACTTAGTGAAGTAGCATGCACCCTGGAAGTTGTTGATTAGTTCTGAGATGAGGGGAAGTGGGTAGCAGTTCTTAACAGTCATTGCATTGAGCATGCAATAGTCCTGGACCAACCGAAGGAAGCCATCCTTCTTCTTGATGTCTTGATGAAGAACACTGGAGAGGCCATTGGAGACTTCAAAAGAGGGATTTGTCTGGACTTTAGATTCTCCTAGAGGAATGTATCTAGTTTATCCTGCTCCTTGGGCATGAGCTTATAACCTTGCAGTTGGCTGGCTTTGAATTTGGCAGGATTTTGATAGCATGATCCCACTGCTTGTGTTCTGGGAGGGAGTCAAACAAGGCTTTGAAGAAGACATCCTTGAAGTTGTGCAGGTGGTCAAGGACTGCATCCTGGAAGGCCCTTGGAGGGGCATTTGCTGCAAAGGCCTGGGCCAGCTGCTAGGAAGTGGTCTAGCTGGCCCGGATCTCCTCCCTGACCGGTGAGGGTTGTAGCATAGTGGCATAGATGTGGTCTTCTACCTCAATGGCTTTGTCTGGAAGCTCCAGGTCCAGTAGGGGTAGGAACTTCCCCTTGCATCCTTCTTTTTGGCTGGGGTCCCCTTTGCTATATTTGTCATCCTTGTAGAGGGCCTCTCTATGAAAGAACACCAGAGGTGGAGGGTCCAGCAGGTTGAGATCTGCAAATGGGAGGTACCCCATCCAACATGCCCAGATAGCTGCACGTTCCTACATTGCGGTGCGCCACTCCTTCTTCACTTTGTCCACACAGGTGGTGCAACATTGGGGGCACTTACTCATGCTGATTTCTCCTAAGGTCCAATCAATCTCCAGATTGTGCTCCTGAAGCCAGAGAAATTCCAGGATCATCTTCTGTTTGCTGATGCTTGTAACCATGAAGGTAGTATGCTCTGCATAGGATTTGTAATGCAGGACAAGGTCCACTATGAACTTGATGGATCCTGCTTTGTTACAAGTGCCGTCAATGTTGTACACTGAGATAGGAAATAGGAGGGGCTGAGTTGTAAGCTGGTGCCACTCCATGTAGCTAGCATCCACAAAGAGTCTGGTCACTCCAATCTCAAAGCAAGTTTGGCAATGGGGTGGATGCTATGATGTAGTAGCAAGGGAGGCGGCGTTCCTAAGCAGGAATGCGTGCCTGGGGGAGGGTCAAGGAGAGCTTGGGAGAGCCATTGAGTATGTCAAGGACAGTGCTTATGGTTGGAGGGACTAAGTTGTTGACAGAAGTTGTATTGATTTCTTCTATCAACAGACATGCGAACCAGTTAGCACTAGGCAATGGAGGCGTACTTTTCACCTGTTGCTTTCCTAAAAACCCTCCTGCAACTCCTGTGACTCTCTAGTGATGAGGGGGGCCTTGTGCACGTTTTCTAGGGCAGGAGCATTTGGAGAAGGGATTCTGGCCATGTTGCGGGCTGCCAGGAGTTGCAGAAGCAACTCTTTCTGCTCCTCTAGAGACAGATATCGGACCTCTAGGCCCTGAAGGCTCCATAGGAGCATCTGGGAGCAGTACTGGAGGTACTTAAGGCGCTGCCAACAGGACCAATGGAATGGGGAGGTGCAAGAAAGAAGCAGGAGTTGCAGTCTTGTGGAGGTCCTGCTGAGCTCCATGAGCTGCCACTGCTCCCAAACCACCTGATATCACAATAGGACTCAATTGTCCGCTGGGCGTCCCTCTGCAAGGTTGTTGATGCACTCTATCAGGACCAAATAGAGCCCTTCCTAAAATGTAAGGCACAGCTGCAGGCCATCAGGGTACTCAGCCTGCTCTACCAGCACGCAGAACAAGTCAATGTACTTGTTCAGGGATTACTTTCCTTGGCCGTACTGATTCCTGTCTTGCAGGACTAGCATGGCAGTTTTGGCTGGGTTCTTGGAGAAAAACTCGTCCCGGAACTCCTGTTTGAACTCAGCCCAGTCTGCAAAGCTTCTGATGCCACTAGAGCATCAGAAAACCCTCATTGCATAGGTGGTTGCCTATCCTGACTTTATACAAGATAGGACCCACATGATTTTCAGCTTGTTAAAAATGAAGTCATTGCTGCAGAGTTGAATGTAGGTGATGCAGGATTGGAGGAAACATTTCCCGGACATGCGGTCACCATTGTACATGTTGGGGCTCACCAGGCACAGGATATTGGAGCGCTTCCATGCCGGGAGAGGAGATCATGTGGCACAAGGGCGTTGCACCAGCGGAGTAGGTAGCAGGGGGTTGGCTGCTGCCGGAGCAAGGCATTCAAAAAGCATGCAAAGAGAATCAGGGATGGTTTTGGTAGTTTAGTAGAGGTGGATGAGTTTGGCGATGTGCTGGGTGAGGGAGGCTTGAGTGAGTTGCACCTGCATTTCTAGATGGAGCAAGTGGGTCCCTTTGCCAGAGGCCATAGCATCCAAGAGAGCTTCTGAAGCGGCCGACTGAGACATAGATAACTGTTGGTGCTTAAGCCTAGTGGAAAAGTGACAAATAAGAGCCAGAAGAAGTTTGGCAGCTATAGGAGGCTTCCAGACTAGGATTAAGAGACTTGTTCTGCTGTAAGGGCAACTTCCAGAAGTTGCGGCTAAGTCACACAACTGGTAGAGGAAAATCTGAAGTTTATTAGAACAGTATAGGATAGGAAATATAACTAATCACCTAGCAGAGGGAAATCCAAAGAGAACAAGTCTAAGAATTCCTCTGCCATGGTGCAGTGCATCAGCATGGGTGGCAGAGGCATGAGAACGACTATGCAGTACTTTCCAGAAGGCGTAAAAGCATTCCAGAGATCTCTGAAAATCCCCAGAGAACTCCAGGGTTCTGGAAATAGAAGTTCTGAAAATAGAAGTCCCCTGACATCATCTAGCAGAGGGAAATCTGAAAAGAACAAGTCTAAGAATCCCTCTGCCATGGCACAGCACATCAGCATAGGTGGTAGAGGCATGGAAACAACTATGCAGTACTTTCTTGAGAGCATGTGAGCGTCTCAGAGATCTCCAGAGATTCCTGAAGAACTTTAGGGTTCTAACCTTGACATCATTCTTCTCCTAAGGTGCAGCATCTCAATGCACTGGGTAGAACAGATTGTAAACAGCGTGGTCAGTTGAAGAGATAGAGTAGAGGCTGCAGATGACTTAGGGCACCTTAGGGTGGTTGCAGTGGAAGTCCCTGACAAGAACAGGTGCATGGATGTTTTCAGCAGGCTCCCAGGAATTGTTCTTGATACCATAGCCCTTTCACTTGACTTTGTACTGTAGTTTACATTAGAATAAGCGGCTGTCTAGGATCTTTTTTACTTTGTATTCTGCTCCATCATCGGCAAGGACCGGAGGTGGTGAAGGAGAAGCTTGTTGATCAGAGATAGAGTCATCCAGAGCAGGCAAGAGCTTGATTATGTTGAAAACCAAGTGCAGTTGATGCATGCCGACAGGCAGTCAGAGTTGATAAGCAAGAGGTCTTATCTGATGCTCAACCACATACAGTCCCAGCTGCCTCTGCGAGAGCTTCTGCAAAGGCCAAGTGGTTACAATGTCAGAGGCGTTTAGGTACACACAATCTTTAGGCTTATACTGAGGAGTGAGAGTCCATCCTCAATTGTAGTACCAGGCTATGTCATCCTTTGCCTTGGTCAGCACAGCCTTTGCCTCTTCCTGTGCCTTCTGTATGTGATCAACAAAGTCATTGACCAACTTGTTCTCTGATTGGTGTACACATGGTTTGAAGCCCATCTGGGGGTGTCAGCCAGTGTCAAAGAAGAACAGAGAGACCTGTATAGACACATGGATATGATTGTTGTACTATAATTCTGTCTCAGAGAGGAGCTTGTCCCAGTCATCCTGCCACTTGTTGCAGAATAGCTGAAGGTACTGTTCTAGCTCCTAGTTGACATGCTTGGTCTGTCCATTGGACTGTGAGTGGTAGGTAGTGGACGTATAGAGCTTAACATGCAGGAGGCAGTAGATGAAATCTGCCACAAACTGCAGGCCCAAATCAGAGATGTAGATGTCAGAGAAGCTATGGAGTTTTCAGACATTCTTCTGGTACAGGTTAGTGGTGCCCATTGCAGAGCAGGTTGTATATGTTGGAATGAAGTGTGCTTGCTTACCATAAAGGTTCACAACAACCATGATGGTGTCATATCTGTGCATGTCTAGGAGTTCCATGATGAAGTCAATGGAGGCCACGCTCCAATGTGCAGTGGGCATGGGAAGGGAGTGCAGTTGACTGGTTGGGGAGCATTGGTGGGGCTTTGTTCAGAGGCAGAAATCACAAGTGCTGGTTAACATCTGCAACCACCAGTAATTCTGGGAGACCAGCTCCAGTGTCTTTCATTGACTGGGGTGTCTGGCAATGCAGGAGTTGTAGTGATGTTTGACAATACATCTCCAAAGCTCCAGGTTATTTGGCATATAGATGTGTCTCTGGAAGGTGAGGAGTCTGTCTTGTAGGCCCCACTTGTCAGTGCATACAGATTTTGCACCAGAGAGGCACTCTGAGCACAGTGCCAATGCGGCTTTTGCAACCAAGTTCTCTTGCATTCCCTTTTGATTACCTTGGCAAATGTCCTGGAGTATGTTGACCTTCTCTTTTTGAACCACCATCCCCTTGAGCATGCAAATAGCAAATAATTCTGTGCAGGAGGGTGATGTTGTCATTGTCTCCTGTGCCGGAGCCATGGTCAGCACACCAGAAGAGAGTGTTGGGCTTCTCTATGCTTTGATCAGGCTTGTGGTGCAGTGTAAAGTCAAAGTTGGTGAGGTACAGAGACCACTGAGCCTGTTGATGGTTGAGCTTCTTAGTTGTCTAGAAGTATTCTAGATTCTTGTGGTCCATTCAGACTCTGAACTTGTGCTGGGCCCCTTTTAGGAAGTGATGCTACTTCTCCAACAACCAAATAATCACAAGCATCTTTTTGTTATGGATCTTGTAGTTTTGCTCCACAGCATTGAGGCTCTTGGAGTAGAAGGCAACAAGGTGCCACTTACTGTCCCTTAGGGACTGCTGAGAGAGGACTTTGCCTTGACTTAGAAGAGTCAATCATTGTTGGAGAAGAGCAGAACAGTGTCAGGAGACCAGTCTCGGGACTGTGTCCAACTCTATTCTGAGTTTAGTCCGACAATATGCCTAATCTTAGCAAGTCCAATCAGTTGCTCAGCCAACCATTTCTCCTTCTGTCCCTTAGTAATTAGCCTTGATGAGTCATATGCATGAACCTTACTCAGCATCAATTATTGTTAGTCATACTCCATTGCATACTGGGGCCTGCTTAGTAAATAGTATTAGTCTTAGTACAGCCACCAATGTAGTATATATAGGCAGCCTGTGGGATAGAATATTTCCAGGCTGAACAATAACAGTGTTCTTCTGGCCTACACACCAAACCTATTGTAAGCTCTCTAGCAACGTCCAACTGCTTGGTTAGCCTTGCTGGTTCTTTGCTTGACTCTTGCTTGCCTCTACACCTATTTGACTCCTGCTTGTCACCAG
>QLOM01004417.1:0-10797 GCA_003313785.1 Termitomyces sp. MG148 | reverse complement strand
GCAGGTACTGAACCGATTCCCTGGATTCAAGAAACGTGTCGAGTGGTTCCTAGACAATCGGCCGGAAGTGTCAGCGAGGAATATGGCTAATATGAAAGGTGAATCACTTTCTACGCTCGGTTGTTGAGGTCGGCGTATCTTATTCCTCTCAGTCGGCGGAAAGGAGCAGCGTAGGTTGCTTGCGCTCGCGAGCAAGGAGCGTCTGGAGAGGATCCTGGAAAAGATGCTAGACGAAGATGAATTCTTGAGCGAGCATGGCATACGATCGTGTGTTTTCTATTTTGTCTAAAATTTCTCGCTCATAGGTTTCGGCAAGTCTGTCCAAGAAACATAAGGATCACCCATGGGGCATGGATGTCAATGGGCAACGATACGAAGTTGGTTACTGGCCTGGCGATTCAAAGTCTGGCATGTTTGGTGGCAATTCTAACTGGCGGGGTCCTATCTGTGAGGATCTTATCCTGTTTGCTCTGAGTTAGGTTGACAATCCTCATACAGGGCTCGCAACCAATTTTTTGCTAATTGAAAGCTTACAGCGGTTTTATCAGTACTATGGTGATAATCTTCAGGCTTGTTCTTTCTAACTCCTGACCTGGTAAGCATTTGCTGATTATTTATACTAGATCGAATGCCCTACCGGCAGCGGTGACTATATGAATCTCGTTTCCGTAGCTGAGGAGATTCAGCACCGTATCATCCATATCTTTAGTCGTGATGGCAAGGGACACAGGGCCACCAACGGCGGTAATACCAAGCTTGATCATGACCCTCATTTCAGAGACTATGTCTGGTTCTACGAAGTAAGTCGTATATCTCATCATGTCATTTGCTATTCAAAACCTTGTATAGTTTTTCCATGCCGATAACGGTCGTGGCCTCGGAGCTTCTCATCAGACCGGCTGGTGAGCGTGCTCTAGGCATGATTAAGAAGATGACTCACGCATGTGTCTGAAGGTCTGGTCTTGTCGCATATCATATCATCCAAAGTGGGGTCACTTGTCGTCTACCAAAGACCCCGAAGAGTGAGTCCTGAGATTGTCAGTTGAAATGCGCTATCAACAAAGTGTTCCAGCTCCTCGTAGTCTCGCTCATCACTACTTCGATGATGTATGTTATTTCGTTAGATTTTCCTCATCTAGAACTCAGTTGTTATTTAGGTTGCTGATAACGTCTCGGAGGCTGGTGAAGAAGCCATATCTGCTTTTAGTGCCTACGCTGAATCTGTGTATACTCTGGGTGATCTCTCTCCTGATGCCCTGTAACCTTTGGTGCACTTCGGATTTCATACCCTTATTTCACGACTTGTCACGACTTACACTGTGTAGAAGCAGAAACCCCGACATGTTGTATTAGAACCCCACATTTTGTGATGTAGACTTAGAGAAAGTTTTGTTCGTCCACAGTTGCAGTAGAAAATGAAGCTAGCAAGAGCCCATCAAGCTCAAAAGTGAGAGTTGATTGTCATACTACAATTTCAATTTGTCCCGAGAATATGACTTGACTTGTCTATCGAAACAACTGCAGTGAGATCTAACTTTCCATGGCCAGCAACCGTCATTATCAGAAATTGTTCTCTGAGTTTCTTTGTTATGTTACTTATATCTATATACCCCTCCACTGTACCGCACCCTCAGTCATTTAAACTGGACTGATGGCAATTGCAAGCTTCCTGATACATCATTCACTTCCACCGTAACTTGAACATATGAACTCGCTCATTATCCCAAGTGTGACCCTAGGGTTCTAGTGTATTAACCTCAAGATCTCATTGACAATCCGGTTTCATTAGCCGATATGATATATTTACGGCATTCTAAACGCTCGTCCTCGAACGCCACTCAAAGGTCACGTAATCAATAGACCTCGGTTGTATCAAAGAATATGTCATATAGGAGCAGCAGATAGACTGGAACGACTAATAAAAAAAAGCTTACAACTGATCTAATACTATCATTGAGCTTAGCATTGCAGATTTAACTCAGCAGCAATTTTAGCAGCCTTCCAAAGTAACTTCCGAGTCTCAAAGTTCTAATTACCATGTATAGCTTGTCGTAAGACTTTTGAACTGCAGCGGGGACTACAGACCGATCTTATAATGGTGTAGGTTAATTAAAATACAATTGTACTGTCTTTAATGACCGTTCCCTCCATCTTGACCTCGTCCACCATCCTGACCTCGCTGGCCGTCCTTACCATTACGACCATCAGCACCATTCCTTCCATTCCTGCCATCTCGGCCATTCGACCCATTTTTGGCATGGTTGTAGTCGTATTTCTGATGCTTGTCCCATTGGTGCCCCTGATGCTCTTTCTTCTTGGGATGGTCTCTACGCGTGCCTCTGCTAGACCTCTCTTGACTCTCGCCATGACCGCCATGACCGCCATGACCGCCATGACCGCCATGACCGCCCTTACCGCCCTTACCGCCTTGCCCGCCTTTTCCTCCGTTGCCACCAGACCGTCCATGGCCACCGGTGTTGAATTGCCATTGCCCTCTACCCGAGCCATGCAAAACCCCATGATCTTCATTGTGACCTCCATGGCGTGGTTCAGAAGGGTAAGAGTGACTCCATGAAGGATGCTGATCGAATGTGTTCATGTAATCGGCTGGACTCCTCTTCATCGTATGTGTCAGTCGTGTGCTAGGCGGACCTGATGTTTTGTAAAAACACACCTGAGAGTCTTTGTGCGAGCTATGACTAGCAAAGGCCGATACGACGAATGTGGCTGACAGCGCAAAAGTAAGAATTCTCATGATGATAGAATGGGAAAACGTATTAAAAATCTGGGTAATCGATATTCGCCTTTTATATTTTGTGATCGTGTGACGTAGGATCCTGGGGTACAGACCACTGTGATCGAAACTGATGACCGTAGCTGTAAGTACCGGCGGGTGGTTAAAACTCGTTACCTTTTATGGAGAATGACGTATAGTTTTTCTACGCAGTCCCTTTTTGCGGTTGCATATATACGTTGGTTTGTGGCGCAACTTCAATATGTCATGGCGCGACTACCCTCTGCCTCCTGTGCCTGATGCAAAGGCCAACAATCAATAAGCTCGTCGTAACTAAAGAGCCGCTCATTGCCGAAGGTCTTCTCACCAGATCATATATTTCCCCCCCTTTTTGGGTCAATATAATCGCCGCCTTACTCACCTACATGTCGTATATAATAAGATGACTCGATTACTACCAAGCTTCTTCTCGCTTCGGTCGCATCTGCTCTATTTCTTAACTGATAACTTCCATCTATAATCGTCTCAACAGCACTGCAAGCCAGCTAGATCTTCACATGCCTGTTCAAATTCATGAAGAAGAGCTTGAGGAATATCTGGTCCATCTATTGTGACACTACGACAGCCATTTCGCTTGAATGAACATAGATCAGATGATTCGTGCGCGTCCTTCTTACTTTTAGTTCTCAGATAATTCACAGAAGGTCGAGATTACTGGACACTGCTTTCGTATTGGGGGGACCACTCGTTTACTTTTATCGGGAGTGCCTCCTGATATCATGAAGATACTAGGAAGATGGTCTTTGGATGCATTTCTCAGATATTGGAGATCTTTGGAGATCATACCGCATGAAGTATATCGAATTATTACGCATGGAGACTCCAGAGTGTTTGCCAAAAACACTTCAAAGGGGTGATCTTCTCTAGCGTTTCATTATGCGTTCTCCTTTCGTTCGGTTCGTTGGTTGGGTTCTCACTCGAAGTCGTCGCAAATCCCCTACATCGTTGACTCAACGACCTCGAGCTTCAAACTACTTCTTATCGAATGATGACGAACAATGGCTCGCGCTCAACGTTCAACGTTCAACTCGCAAGCCGTTAACACACAAAAATAAGCAAGTTCAACGGCGCGCACTGTTTTTTTCCAAAGTGAAAATCTCTGGAGCAGCAACGAACGTTCATCACGGTGTCCGGTAACCTTTGATACGAACAATGGATCCAAGCGGCCATCACTGCTGGCATCCAAGGAATCCTTCAATATCAATGGACCCAAGATAACCTCACTACACAACCGGGGACGGCAATCTCACCAAACAATAATGAGACATCACAATCGCCGCTCCCAACTGTGGTGGGACAGTCTCCCAATGCGCATAAACGTGACAACAACCATCACGCTGCTATCCATAGTATAACTGTGTCGACCATTCACTCTTTCTGTTCTTGCATGTGGCTTGATTCTTCTGGCGTATATCGCGACAACACAAGATGTATTGGAAGAGGGGCGCGACAAACGACGAGTTGGAGTCTACGCTGCCATCGGAGCGTTCTTAACTTTTTCCATGATCCAATTCCGTGATGGGCCATTTATTAGGCCCCATCCTGCGTTTTGGAGAATCGTACGGACAAACCCAACTCACTCACCTCATGATCATTGCATGAAACAGCCTCCACAGTGGGAGCTACTGACGTGTTGCTCAGTGGACTTGGTGCCCTGACAACCTGATTGCATGATTGCTCCTATCTTCTGTCTGATCAAATGTCTTGAATCCCTCCGATATTCTTCTCTCCACATATATGGTTATCTCCATCTCCAGTGGGCCATTCACCAGGCTGCATGGGTGAAAGATACGACAATCCTTGACAACCGTGTAATACATTCGAGTTAGAAGATCAAGATAACGCAGACTGGAGGTACTGAATAGTGAACACAGGTCAATCAGCCTCACCTACCCATTGTCCATGGCCTGTATACTCGAGCCCGGGAATATAGCTTGGACCACGCCATGATATAATTGTTCTACTTCGCCCACTGAAACTTTGACGTGCCCTTGAAGCCATCCAGGTCACTTATTGTCGATGGCTTCTCATTTGGCTGGACCTTCTGCTCTCTAGAAAACAAACCATTCAATTCGCACTAGGATGACTCCTGGATAACACCTAAAGCTCCTCATTCGTCGCCTATAGCGATGACGAATGTCTCTAAGAAGGCGCGGCAGGGGTATAGACGCAATAAATCCCTTGACATCGAACGCCTGACGAGCGAGAGCCACAATTAATGATTTTAATGATTTTATATTCGGATGCTTGGGACTGGAAGGGAGGCAACAACTTCCCTGCACAGAATCTACATCCAATCTCCTATACATTCAGACAGAGAGAATTTTCTGGCAAACGTAGGAACATCATAAGTCAAACGTTATATTGTACATGTACCATGACTTGGAGCTTTTGTTCTTTGCCACGTCAAGCTTTTCGCCCCTTGCCAAATGGTCAGGATAGACAAATCCAGGAATACTGTGCGGCAATGGTTGGTGGGCATGCACTCACTGATTATGCAACTGACGCCGGCAAAAACATAGACATGAGCGACGTCATTTGTCTGAGACTTTTCCAGATGCTAAAGTCTTACAGGGTGCGCTGTGGTTGCACAAACAACCCAGTCACCATCCAACTAACCAGTGCATATCATGTCTTCGCAGGCGTCGGACGTGACGAGTATGGACATGCCAGAGCCTGTCATACGCCCTCTACCCAGTATTCCCCCTCTCTCAGACCCACTTCCATCGGGTCAAGTACCTCTAGGTATTGTCAGTGATCTGCCAGACAGGCCGCCTTTACATGACGTTCCTACCGGTAACGTCGTTGACATGACTGAGCCTGTGACACCCGTGGAAGGAGGCATGGAGGAACAGAGGACGCCTTCCCTCCCGCCTCCGGCAAGTATTGCACCTTCAGCTGGGAGATCGATCCGTCGCCATTGGAGCACAAATGTACAGACAGGTCGTTCTGCCAAAGGCAAGGAAAAGGAAAGGGAAAAAGAAAAGGAAAAGGAAAAGGACAAGGCATATTGCTTCCTTTACTCTCTGGTGAAACAATTATAGACCTTTTCTTGCAGGTGATGCAAGGCTCGAGTGCGACCCCGTTGATTACAGGGGAAGATCTTTCCGCTTACACATCTCTATCATTAACATTGCCTGGGACTGGGGAGAATGCCAGTCAAGCCCGTAATAGACATAACATCAATGAAGCGCAGCTAGCCACACACGTCGCCGCCATCGACAGACGATTTCTGGATTCTGAACAAATTGCTCAGAAGCGACATGAAGAATTTTTACAGGTTGTCAGAGGGATTAAGGAGTATATCCCCTTGCAGATTAATGCCGCTATGACAGAGTGCAACACAAAACAACTTGACTTGTTGCAAAGCGTCCATTTTTGTGATCTTCATGATGCTGTTCTGCAAAATCGCGAACGATTGCAGTTACTCATCACTGCACGCAACTCAGAACAACCACAGGCTACTATGAAGGAGGCAAACGTGCTTTGCGTTGATAACCAGGACACAACCTCGCACACTGTGACTGCCCCAGCATATGCCACTAGATTTCACCCGTCTTATCAAGACCCTAGCTCTAATCGCACTTCAGCTGCCAATGCTTATTTGTGTTTGTATCATAGCACGAACAGACAGTATGAATCCCAGCAAGCTCCTCCATCCAAAAGACAATGACTCTCTGCTGCGGGAGGAGCACCTCATATGGGTCTGAACCTCCAACCTGACGATGTCCTTTTTGGTCCAGTGGGAATGTCAGGGGACATTTCAACGGTGTGAATTCGTAATATGGCGGAGGTGGCAGTTGGACACTATTATCCGGACACTCGGCCTCAGGACATTAGAACAGCTATGGCTGTATATGCCAACCCTGGGTGGATCAGTATTCGATTTCGAGAGAAGGCTAAAGCCCACTTTTTTGTGACTTGTGTTATGAGAGCCCCCCCTCTTGCTGGCCAAACTGCTCATCTGGCTCAAGATGACTCATTACTACATACTGCGGACCCTCTGGATATTTTATGAGGCTCAGAGGCCGCCAATACAACATGGTAGTTATTGCTTATTGCCCAAATTGACTAAAATATTCATTTTTATGCCCATCTTTGTATAAATAATTAGCATCAAGATTGTTGCATGGAATGTCAACGGGAATCTTGCACTGAAGCTTTGTGAGAAGGATTTTTGTGACTTAGGCTCCTTCAACATTGCGGTCCTACAAGAAACATGGTTGTATCCACAGGAGGAATCAACATTTGTATTGCCGCACGGTTGGAAGATAATAGCATGCTCCTGTCCTGAGTCAGCATGCTCCTCTCATCCATGGAGGGGTGTAGCAGTTATTTATCACTCATCAGTGTCTCTGAGTCACAACAAGAGCTTGAGTGCACCGGACTTATTTGTGGGCAACGTGGGGGACTTGTGCATTATTGGTGCATATCTTCCACCTCAGAATTCTCAGTGGAATGTATGGACAGACGTTGATCCTGAGGATCGGCTATGGGAGGCCCTGACCTTTTGCACTGCAGGGTCAAGACCAGTCTTGCTCCTTGGTGATCTAAATGCTCATACGGGATCCTTCACTGCAGCTACTACTCATCCACGTCGTATGTCTTGTGACACATTGGTTGACACTAGAGGACGTTGGCTTATAAGGGTTGCTCATCAGTCCAACTTGTCCATCCTTAACGGTACCTGTTATGAGCAGGGTTCTCATGGGTCATTGACATCTCATCAGCCAAATGAATCCTCCACAATCGATTACATTCTCTTATCTCACACTTTCCTATCAACAATATTGACTCTCGACTGTCTTGCTATAACCAATGGCTCCTGGTCAGACCATAGTGTGCTCACTATAAACGTCAATGTACCACAGAGGCCTGATGCCCAACAAATGCAGGTAAACAGAGACTTGCAGGAAATGGTGGAAATCAGTCAATTGCGACAATCACGCCCAAAGACAAGGCTTGATGAGGAAGTTGAGCAACTACGACAGCTTGAAGATGATCCCGCCCGCAAACAGGATTGGACATATGGAATGGCTACACTAGGTACAACACGCGCAACATGGTACCTTGCAACTAGCACTATCACACTCCATTCCATTGGCACATTCCAGACTTTTGGAGCACTACTACGGCCCAACAGTCCTTGTAATATGAGTTGTATCATTGGGCCGCCCTTTCAGCAGGCAGCTGCTGACATTGTTGGCATCTTTGTCCTTCTGAGTCTCACAGCCCCAACAACAGATTTGTGGGTATACTTGGACAATAGTCAAACAATTGATCTATTGGCTTTTAGAGGAAGTGAACTGCCTACGATTGGGGGACCAAACTCTTTCCTTCTCAAGAGGGTGTGCATGTTGATTCGGCATCGACATGCACAGTTACGTCTGTTTCTTATACCATCTGATGACATGACAAATGAATATTGGAATCTCGCAAAGATTTCATCGCAAACAGCCCAGACTGTCTTTGCTCTGCCTCCAACTTATAACTTTCTCACTGATCGTGCACAGCCATGGTCTCCTTCTCCTGGGGATTGGTCAGTGAGAAAGGTCATTACAAACATGCCAGAATATCTGCACATACAGCGTTCAATAGTCATCAGAGATCATCATTTGAGTGTAGGAGATGAGGTAACACATAGAGGATGGAATAAGGAAAGGAGGGCACAAGCAGCCAACCTCACACGCCTCCTCAATGCTGCATCGATGCGTGAAGGGTGGGATATTGTTAGAGACTGGTTGGATCAGAAACCAACACCTCCTCTGGTTTCTGCAAACAGTCTTCGTGATTCATTTCAGAAGCGTCTGAACCCACTCGAAGTTACACCACATCACTTTGATTCCAGTATTCAACGCCTGAATGATTTGCTAACTTCATCAATTCCCTCCCGAACATTGGACCACACACCTCATCACAGCTTTTCACAGATAGTCTCAGAGCAGGAGATTGCGGATGCAAAGGTTAAGCTAAAGACGCGCTCGTCCAAAAGTGCACGAGGAATAGATAACATTTCATACAGGACCATCAGAAATTTGCCCAGTGAGGCCATAGCGGATCTATTTAATACATGCATTGCATGTTTAGATGCTCCTCAAGACTGGTTGACAACTGTTCTCATTGGAATTCTGAAGAAGGACAAGGTCACATGTGACCCAGAGAGTTACCGTCTCATTGGTCTTGAATCTTGTCTATTAAAGGTCTTCACGCTTGTTATCGACAATCGCATTAAAGAATGGGCTGAATCTATTTCCTTCCTCCTCTCCTCACAAAATGGCTTCCGTGAAGGATACCAAACAAACAATAACTCTTTCATCCTGCGTTGTGCGATTGACCGTGCAAAGTCAATGGGAAAATCTCTATATGTGGCCTTCGTTGATTTAAAAAATGCCTTCCCCTCGACAGATATTCCTACTCTATGGGCTAAGCTCTATCGGGCTGGTGTTTCTGGACCCATTTTTGATTGGCTGCGAATGCTATATGCTAGAATGACATTTGTCGTCAAGCAAGACTCACTTGTCACAGAAGCCTTTCGATCATTGATAGGCGTCCTGACCAGGGATACTGCTTCACCGACACTTTGGAATCTGTATTTGCAGATATTTCCCACGAGACAATGACAACATTTTGTTGAATGGTCAACCAATTTCCCATGTTGAGCAAGCAGATGATGTCGCCCTCTTTTCCACTTCACTTGTAGAACTTCAACAAAAGGTCAACATCTTCTTCACATGGTGTGGAAGAAATTTCATGATTATTAGCATTTCAAAAACAAAATGGGTTATATTTGGCTGCATCCCTGGGCACATCGCACATTTACATTTACATGTCAATGGAGAAAGTATTGAGAGGCTGGAAGGGTATAAATATGTGGGGGTTCATTTTTCCAACGACTCCCGATTTGAAGCCCATTATGCGATCAAAGCTGAGAAGGCAAGAAAAACAGCCAACATCATCTTTGCCATGCAGTCTATGGTGGGAGTCATTCCCCCACGTGAGGGGCTGATGCTTTACATGGCTAGGGTTGACCCACATCTGATTTTTGGTTGTGAGGTCATTATTGACATTTTGCCGTCACTTCGAGCTCTACTTGAGGCCGTCCAGGTCGCGTACTGTAGACGGCTCTTGGGACTGGGGTCACGGTCAATGTTAGCTCCCCTCTTCACAGAGACGGGCATGATGCCAATAGCGCATAGAAGAATCCTGCTGGCACTTCGCTACCTCCAATATCTGTCTCAGCTGCCGTCCACTCACTTTGCCATGGCTGCCATTAGAGATTCAGCAGAGCTTGCCTCAAGGGGGAAAGGCTCCTGGGCTGGAGATCTTGTAAAGGCACTCAATGCTCTGTCAGTGCCTGGCGGTGAGCCAACGCCTGTCGCGGTCAGCTGGTCTGATCTGTGGGATCATGCGCGCATCACAACGCTGTGCGAGCAAGTCGCCGCTAGCTGTGAAGAGGGTCTACACAACATTATTGATTCCTCCATCAAATTGCACCTTCTCCGTCAACGTCACCAGATGCAACCTCATCTCAAGCTGCTCTCTTTTTGGGACTACTTGTCCATTCCTACACCTGCCCATCGGAAGGCCTTGACTAAACTTCTAGTGTCGAACCATGACTTAGCAATTGAAAAACTTTGATATACCGACCGATATAGGCCCTTACCAATCAGAAGAGAGTGGCGGCTGTGCCGTTTCTGCAGAACAGACGTCAAAGATGAGACGCACGCTTTGATTACTTGCAATGCGTCATTAGATGTCGTCAAAGTTCGTGATACATTTAAGTCTGCCCTCAGGAAATTGGATCCTGGCTTACATGCTATGTGGGGACGAATGCAAGCATATGATTTCTTGGGGAGGCTATTGTCGGAGAAGAAGGTTGCTACATCAGTTTCCCGTTGGGTATATGAAGTATTTGTGATCTTTGATACTGCCATACTGTATAACCCGCCAGCAGATTCCGGGGGGCTTTATGAGCCTTAATTGAATATCACTGCATTTTGTCT
>QLOM01004411.1:0-10910 GCA_003313785.1 Termitomyces sp. MG148 | reverse complement strand
CTTTGGTTACGGGGGGTTGAGTCGATCATTTGTCACCTGCATTATTATGACGCATGTGGGATCGTTCAACCAGGGTGATCAAAACATTTTTTGTAGGCGATGGGGACAGGCCCAAGACAAGCCTCAAGGGTGCCCCTTCGTGGATTCCTCGCGATTGGGACCATCTCTTCTATGGTTATTGAGACCCAGCGAGAGCAGTCCCTGTTTCGACAGAAAACAAGAAACAATCCATTGGCTGAGAGTGAATAATCGAGGAGGCGGATCCTATTTAGCGCGCGCTATGCTCAAAATTCTCATGTCTACGAAGCCGAGGTCGCCGTAAATCCATTCTCCTGCAGGGGCCATATGTATTCTCGATCTATTGACCGACTAAGTTTTTAGGGGGACAGTCTGTTCGGTGACCCGATTACATAGTGGCCTCTTGGACAAGGTTTGCATGCATGCAAGCGGGCGGGACCTCTCCCCGATTTGATCTCAAGACAAAGAGATAGAGAAACTTACAGGTCGAGATGAGACAACGGTGCGACTCAAATTGCATACCGTGGTGATGTCCGGATCAATGGAATTAAACTTTTTGACACGAGGAGCAGGCAATTTCAGGGAGTAGAACCTCAGGCCTCAGGCCTCAGCCTTGATGCATGATGGGTCAAAAGTGATGCTCACATTTATCCAACCGTATCAGGCAGGACTCAGGCTGCTACACGCAGGTGTCTTCCTTGTGTCTTGGGACCGTGACCGCTGTGGACTAATAAAATCACTATCAACACAACGAAACATACATACATTCCCTGACCTTTCCCGGGAAAGCGGCAGCAATACCAATTACAGAAACTCGACATGCATTTAACGCAGCTAATGCTTGTACAACAGCTGCATCAAAGGTATCATCAAAAGAGAACTGACTCCTTTTTTTGGGAATACATGGCTCTGATATGATTGCGGCTTTTTGTCACATTCAATGACATCCGAACATTTATTGACTTTTTCCCTTAAACTTTGGGATAGGTATTGGTTGTGACATAAATGTATGGATTAATTCGAGTAGCTTTATTGACTTCGAAATGATCGACGTAAATTAGGCTGATGTGCCTTGAGTTTTCGGTGGTACAAACATTTGCTTGTCAACCCGAAACATCCATGAATGAGCACAGGTAGGGCAATGGTAGGAGCTCATCAATGATCCAGTACCTAGTCCAAGTGAACCTAATTTTATCAGACATGTCCATGTCAGCTAGGAATCCATCTCTCTTTATTCCGATTGCCTTGAGGACACGTATTTGCCTTATTTTAAACACCCAGAATAATCGATGTGGCTTACATCTAACATGAGAGGAAAAAACATTCAGTCAAGCATAGACGCAATACACAATTGTGGTTATAGATACAGCAGCACGTACTACAAATTCAACAAGGGAAAAATGAAATGAGAGTTGTGTCGAAAAGAATGAAAGACAAGACCAGAATACCCACGAAACCCGATACAATGAGAAAGAGAGGAAAGCTACGAGGAAGACCACAAATGACGGCGACCTTGTAGAGCATCTGAACGGTAATGTGCCATCCCACGCCGAGTACATAGGTCGCCCATGATTGTTATGGAACCACTTGTCGAGATTGCGTGCTGTACCTATCCCGACTGTCTTGGTCTTGGTCTTGCCCGTTGGGAGAAAACTTGGTTGAAGACGACGAAGAAGTGTCCGAAGCTATTATGGAAGCTGCTATGCCGGTCAAAGATGTATGCGCCGTAGAAGATCTGCGACGAGTCATTACGGGCAGATCTAATGAGCAGTCAGCCACGAGCACAAGAAACTCTAGAAGAAAGCAGTGTCACCTTTGACGTGCTCCTCAATGATGCTAGAGGAAGGCGGAGATGAGGATGTACCTATTATGTATTGTGGTGAGGTTAATTTCACTCGGTCATACTAGAAAGGAAAAAACAAACCAAACTGTGCCCAGTAAGCCACTCTATCATGGTTCCGAGTGATCGATGTTGGAGAGATCGGTATACCATTCCCCAAGTTGGTAGGACTCCCAGAATGACCCGGCGGACTGGTAGACACAGCCAAAGGAGGAGTTCGCGCATTAGGCAAAATCACCTGTCGGCTAGGTGAGGGGGTTGACCTGCCTGGTGGCACGTGCAGACGGTCTGCGACATTCTGAGCTTGCGCCGCCTGCACATTGGACATATTCTTTATCGCCTCTGATGGTCTATGATCAGCCCACATCTGCAGGGCCTTGAGAGAGCCCCATTCTATGATTTTGCTGTTCAGCCAGATGAGAGAGACGGGCTTGGTAAGAAAATCGTTGCACCCGGCTGCGAGTGCTGCTACTCGATCGCTCTGGAGAGCTGAGGCAGTGAGGGCGACGATGATTACGGAGGAACGGTACGGTGTAGTAGAGAACTTGGTCTCCGTCGAACTGTCAGACGGTGTTGGGTTGTCATCGAAGGATGTTCCGGGAGGATAGCCAGCCGTAGCATTGGCTTGTTCTAGTCGTCGGATCTCCTTTGTTGCCTGAATCCCATCCATGATTGGCATTTGGATATCCATCTACATACACCAGTCATCTCCATGTCCACAGTAACAAGTCAAAAACACTCACAAGAATAAGATGGAAAACTCCAGTCCCGAACTTCGTCACTGCCTCCTGCCCGTTATTCGCCAAATCATACTTGATCCGTTTCTTTTTCATGAATGCCGAAAGGATAGTCTGATTGATCGGGTTATCTGATGCAGGCTCAATCTTTGTGAAAAAAAATGTAAGAGAATAAAACGTACCATCGACAATCAACACACTAATAGGCGGAACAAAGTTTCCATCCGCCGCAGCTGTCGCTTTCCTATTCGCGACAGCAGACGCCGTCGAAGCCACCGATGAAGGCAAAACAGACTCTTGCTGCCCTCTCCTCGGCGTTACCCTCTTCGCAATCGGCCCATTACCAAGATCAAGCTGCGGAGACCCGGGAGGCGTCGCCTTATGTCCATCCACACCCACACCCACAGTCTTCCGCACCGCCGGCGTTGCTCCACTACTCCCTTCCTCATGATCGTCACGCGAAGCAGACGATCTACGTGAGGACACCCTACCACCCGATGCTGGTGTTCGTGTGTGCACATGTGGATCCGGAGAGCGCGTAGGTGATGTAGCTGGAGCTGCCATTGAGTGTAGCGCGGAAAAACTCGTCCCATTCCGTTCGACCGACAACCTCGAACTGCGTCGTTTCTGTTCCGATACGTTTAGGTGGCCTTTATCTCGCTCCATCGATTGAGCAGACGGGTTCCGCGGGGACTTGACGCGGGGCGAGAAGAATATCCCCGCAGGCTGGCCATCAGGACTCTGGATCATGAGTCCCGACGAGGGTGACGCGCCGAGCTTCGCTGCTGCTTCGGAGAAGTACTCAACGTTATCGGATATGGATAGTGGGGACGGAGGTGGGAGATGGTTGGTGTTCATCTCAGCGATGTCTTTCGTGGATTTCAACGAGCGGTCCGAGTTGTTTCTTGATCCAGAAGGTCGCGGTTTTGGTGAGGATCGAGGACTCTTGGTCTCGGCACTGCTGCTGTAAGTATGGAAGAATGACCCATTCGTGTGTATGGTCGGACTAGTGGGAGTAGTGGCGATAGGGCTGAAGAAAGGATCTACAACAGGCTTAGTAACGGCCGTGTATAGCGCAGTCAGGAATCGGCGTGGCCCGGCAGGCTTTGGTATCACCATGACTTCTGGAAGTGGGACATTTGAAGCCATGTGGTAAGTCATTATGGACTGTATTACGTCCTTGATGAGTTTATAATTACCGATACTAGTGAAATGAACAAGGACGGGAGAATTTGACATCGGCGGCGGGCCCATTGCACGATTGACTTGGGGTGATGAGCGGGTTCTATGGTGAGAAGCTATTGAGGGTCTCTTGCGGAGAGTGAGATTCAAGGGGTAGGGCTTGTCCATGCCGGCACGTAGAGCATGTAACCGCTGCTTCAAGACTTCGATATCGTCGTCGATAAAGATGAAAGAAAGCTGATCCTTTGGCGAAGTCGACGAATTCGGACTGTCAGGCTTTCCGAAGTTTCTGGGTAGGCCCGAGGGTGACGGTGAAGGAGTGTTGGGCGAACTATCGACGTCGCCATCTGTCGGTACGTGGGTGACCTCCATGCCCATTGCAACGAGAGAGCTTGTGAGATGCTGCGCAAAAGAACCTTTGGGGTTTGCATGAAAGACGACTCTTTTTCCCTTCAAACCTTCCGCAAATATGGTGAGCTGGTCTAAGGAAGGTTCTCCAGAGATAAGTTCGTCGTCGTGTTGTGCGACAGGAGGATTGAGAACAGACGTTGAGCCACGATCGAGCGCCAGAGCGAACTTACAAGTCCGGCCATGAGTGAAAGACTTGGGTGGTGGTAGGTCAGGCGTAAGTGTTGCCCCTATCTGACGCAAAATTCGTTGTAACAGGAGAGTAGAAAAACAGGGTTGGATACGGGTAATATTCGAGGACGCACAAAATTTGTGGGATATGTGAATCGTGCACGAAAGTGGGTCTATGGATTCCGGAGGCACTCTATCATCGTCAGTCGAAATGGCTCCAAAAATAAGGCCTAATTCTATGGTGTCGCCTGACTGAGCTGTAGCGATTATTTGACGAACAATCTGTGAAATCGTTATGTCTGTATCAAAAAGCGAGGAAGTTGCAGCGCACATGCGATAAAGCATAGGCTATTCCGCTCTCTGCCCCTTTGACACACACATGTCGCAATCCACTGTCATCCCCATGGTAAAGGACCAAATCTACCCCAGCCTTCGCCGCTGTCCCGCTCAGCGAGTCGCCAACGTTCTGAAGCAACTCCCCGATATCGAAGTCTGAGAGAAGAGGAGGGGCCACGTCGTCAGGCGACTGTGGAGCCGAACAAAGTCCGTTCATATTTGCCGACATGTAATTGAGGTTCTTCAACAAGGTCAGCATGGCCGACATGGCCGACGTGGGTACTGACAACGAGCACGCAGAGAACTGCTCCTTGGCAGGATCCAGAAGCTGAGTAGGGGATATCTGAAGCATAGTCTGGACCATCGTCTGGACGGAATCTGCCAACTCGATCGAAAGCTCGTTCAGTTGGTACGAGTTCGATGAGGAGTGTTCGACCGTCTGAGCCAACGCATCAGATCTCCTAGGATTCCTCAGATACCTGAGCTGCGAAGGCAAGGGCATCGTTAATGCACGCGAGAGGCGTGGCTGGCCCAGTCGCGACGTCCCAGACATTCGCACAACAGGAGGCGCCTTTGAACGTCCGCCCTCGTCTGATTCGGCAATCTCCTGTCTCTCGTCTCCTGAATCACCGTCAGACGACTCGGAGTCTGCCTCGGTGAAGTTTAAGGCGACACGTTCTGAGGCAGGCGGCGTCGATGCGGTACGAGTTGCCGGAGACCAGGAGAGACTGAATTTGTTGACATCAGGATGCATGCAATCCCCACCATCGACCAAGGGTAGACGAACAGTAGGGAGCATTGATGCTTCCATGGCCGGTGGACTGGCCAGGTGAAATCTCGGGCTAAATGAGACACTTTCCTTCTCCCTAAATATGAAACTGGCGATCCAAAGGATTCCTTACCTCGCCAGCAGTATTGAACTGGTGTTTAATGGTGGAAATGATGAATGAGATGCAAGGCAGTGAAGCCCTGCGTGAACGTGGTTGAGCGCAACAAGCCTAGAGCAGTTGAAGGCTACAAGTAACTCGCGATCACTTAACTCAAAACAATACCAAATTTCTTCCCTCGAATTCACAAAGTTTACATTGGCACGAAACTATCAAGTATATAAACGGTCTTCTTTCATAAAACATGCCTCGTCCAAATGCAAAGGCAATTTTCACTTCACAGTTAACACAGCCTTGCCACCTTTTTTCGATGATTACGCCTAATAACTCAATTCAACATCACCCTAAAAGAAGGGGGAGGCCCAGACATCAACCATACCGAAAACAGACATACCAGTGGGGACACTTACTTCGGCAACGAGATCCATGTCATGATAGCTCACACGTTTCCCAGCAGCAGCTCTAGGGTCTTCCTTCGCGTCAGGTGGGGGCGGAGGTGGCGGCCCAGTCTGCGCATTTCCATTCCTCCCGCGCCTCGCCCCACCACGTTCACTCCCTACGTTCCCACTGACTAGCGCAGAGTCCAGCGCTGCAGCCGTAGGTTTCGGCGGGAGACCCGCGCCAGCAGGGAGAGGTATGTCTGAGCCAGTGCTCGGCGCGTACCCGCCAAGGCGTTCGCTCAGGCGTCGCGCAGTGACTGAGTCGTCTCGCCGAGACGGAGGCGGTCGCGGATATACACCGGGTGGACCGTATGGAGCCGGAGGCCCGCTGCCGTAAGGATGGGGTTCCCAAAAATTGTTACTGTGATAAGACGGAGGATAGCTTGATGGATATGGTGCACCAGCACCGTAGTACGGGCCGTAGTCCGAGCCGTGGTATGCAGGTGGAGCTTGGACACCATATGCTTGAGGTGGAGGTACCTGACTGCTGTTGCCCGTAATTTGGGGTGGATGCGTAAAAGGCTGAATGTGATGAGGGTCGAGGGCGAAATTATTAAAGTAAGGGATCTAAAATACACCGAGAGCTCAGAAAGAGTTTGTTGTATGTAATGAGACGTACATCATCAAGGTGTTTGACAAGCTCAGGATGTTTGTTGGCAATGTGCTTTTCAACAAAGGACGTCGCTTTGAAAAGCTTTTGACATGTTTTACAACGGAACTTGCCCTCATCCTCCTGCTTGATGTAAGACTCAACCGCCTTTGTCAATTCGCTTCACGAAAATGAACAAGCAGATTGACAAATAACGGAACCAATCACTTACTCTTCATAACTCTTAGCAGAGTAAGCACGTGGATCAACCGCGTCTCGATTTATCAACAACGCTAGTTTTGAGTCCAACCATTCCAACCACCGATCATCTAATATAATATCAGCCATGCCGCACAACACGCGCCAGGAACGCGAAGACGAAAAGAGGGTGCAGACCATTTCTCCTCCAATCCCTATCTCCTTGCCGATCCTTTTTCACATCCTTCTCTTTCTCCTTCTCCGCATTGACTCCCTCCGTTGTCTCATCCTCCTTCTTCTCGGCCTTCTCAGCTTCGACCTTAATCTCCTCAAGCAGCGCCTTTGACAAGGGCCTCCTCGCATGCTTCAAACACTTACGCTGTAATTCTTCAATATGATCGGTTACAACGGCACAATAATAGCAAGTATGAAACGCAGCCCGCAAATAGGCAATGTATAGGTCCAACGAGATGACACACTGTATAACCACGAGAATTAGTAAACGTTTATCTCTTATGAAGAAAAACAAGAAAGTTTGACCTTCTTGTCCTCATATGCCTTCTCATCATTTTCATCTACCAGCCCCAAATCACGCATATCAAACATGATCTTCTCGATCCTCCTCTCAATCGCATTAGATCCATTCTCCTTGGGTTCAGGCTCCTCCTCTGCGTCCTCGACATCAGGAATGACCATCTTCAAGTCCCCGTCCCCATCCGGTTTGTCGACATCACCATCAACCTTTCCCACAGACGATTGCTTGAACTGCCGGAGCTCCGCAGCTTGCTGTTCAAGGGCTGCAGTGAGGGCTTTGACACTGGCGAGGTCTTTGCGTATCCGATCGGGCTTGCTGGCGACTTCAGGCGCGTAGCGGATGCGATTCGTGAAGGGGCGTTGGTTGTGGCTAACATGCAGTTTAAAGCCCTCAATCTGATGCGAGAGATGAGAAATGACCCTGCAAGTATTGGAAGGACTTGCCTTCTTTTCAGACAGCTCGGAAAGGACTGCTGGCATATCAGCGTCATCACTAAATCTTAACCAACCGGCACGATAATAATTGCGCTTTTGAAGTGGATCACCGAGAGCTAAATAGACGAAACCAGGAATTTTTCCGCACGCCTACCAAAGAAAGAGTAAGCCAAAAAAATGTAAAAGTTAGCTAACAAGAAGTGACTCGTACATCTTCGAGTTTGACGCGTCCGATATCCGGAGGAATGGTACGAATCATAACCTGGTTGCCTTCGGGAGGAACTGAAACCTCTTCGCCACGGTTAGATCGTTTATCTGCAATATTTTTTCCGGGAGCATCTGCCCTACTAGTATCATTCTCTCCAGGTTCTTCATCTGCATCGACATTAAACTGCATATCTTCATCAATGCCACCAGATTTATCTTCTCCTTGTCCATTAGGTTCAATCGCATTTTCTCCGTTGACCACGTTCTCCTTAACAGGAGAAGACGGTTCCAACTCAGACTCATTTAAAACCGGGTCAAATTTTCCCAACTCGAGATCAAGGAGGAAGGTGTCAAGTCTACCCTTCCAACCCTCCTTCCTCACCCGCATACGCAAGTTTTGCATCTCTGGCGACGGATCATATTTTTCAGCAAACCACGGCGACTTCCTATGGTGGTCGAACATAGTTTGTAGCTACAATAGCGTCAGGGTAGGAAAGTATTTGTACAACGTTCGTGCTAACCTGTGTCGCCGCAAATTCTTTTTTATACACCTCCCACTTACTTTTAATGCCATTACGAGGCTTGGAGCCGTCACCTGCTTCTTGCTCAGCCGCCTTGTCGGCATTATCTTCCTCGATAGCCTGCTGGGGATAAAAGTACCGGAACCACTCCGCGTATTGCTTCAAAGATGCAGGATAGTCGAAGCTATGGGGGTCCGGGGGAGGACGACGCGCAGGCGGGTAAACCGAAGGATGGCCACGTCGAGGTGGCGATGGGTAGCCATAGCCTCGAGAATGAGCATCTGTACAAGCATTCATAATTGAGGACAGAAAGCAGGGAAGAGAGAATGGAGGCAAACCGTAGTCATCATTATAACGCGGGCGAGGGTCGTACCGGTCTCTGTCATAAGGTGACATAGACCGTCGCCTCTTCCTGCCAGCTAAAAGGTTTTTTTTCTCAGAGAAGACTCCAATTAAATGGAGATGCACATACTTTCATCGAGCGGAGGGCTCCGACTTCGCCCACGGCGACCGTAGTCGTAACCAGGCCTGTCGTAACCTCCCCAAGCGCGATCCCTGTCATAAGTGTCATACTCTCCTCTATACATGTCCTGCATTGGCTCTCCATATGGGGGTCTAGAGCGCGGAGAACGAGAACGAGAACGTGCAGGATATGTCCAGGACATGTTTAAGAAGAAAAGCTGAGGTAGAGAGAGAGAAGAGAAGACGGCCGATCAGAGCCTGTCTGAGTGAGGTCGAGCATAGTGAAGCACAGACCTCTTGGGATCACGACACAAGCGTTGGACGTTGGCCACAACGACGAGCTCTGCTCTGCTCAATGGTGTTCGCGATCAACCTGTCAACATGCTCGAAGACTCTCACTCATTCCCGCTTCAGTCGGCGACTGAAATTCTACAAATTCCGACACATGATGCATGAGGGCCCGTGCACAGGATAATCGATCTTGCACTCTCACCATTCAAGAGCACTGTGTCAGATATTAAGGCATTACAGAGATTTATCAATTGAAGCTTTTGGGAAGGCAATCCCTCGGAACAGGTTTCTTTCTATGTGATTTATGGATATTAAACGACTTCTCCTTTGGTCTTTTCTGTATGTCTGCTCGCTGACTTTTCCCCATGACTGCTCATCTGTATCACGGCGCCCATGTTAGGGTCGCACGCGCGTGAGAAATTCAAATAGGTATACCTCTAGTGTTCCGTATCTGGAGTCGACATCTGTAGATTATTGGATGGGTGAGGTGAGGCGATCTATAAGGTCCAATACATAAACGACACCGACTGTATTCTGGAAAAGTGCCCCGAATCAGTCCCAGGCTCAAACAGGACGTGACCGTGTTCCTCGACTCTTATATACCGCTTCCTCATTGCCAGTTATTACATGGTGTTTTCGCTTCTCTCCAATTTGTTGTGCTTGCTCTCTGGATTTCTGTGGGGCTTTCTTTGATATTTGCTTCACTTCATCTCATAATCGCTTTTACTCTCATTACAATGATTTGAATCCCCCTCGTCTGATGTGCTCTCTGTTCAAGTGCTAGTCTCCTTGCCTTTTCCTCATTGGCCTGGACCTTTTTTTGGCGTTGATGGTGGAGCATATACATGTGGGGTACTTTTCAGCAAGCTGAAAGTCATCATATACCACTCCATGTTTGCACAGAATTAATTATTTCGTCCTGTGTTACGCGTGTTCCCTAATTAGAAACCAAATATTTATATATTTATTCTCACTATACACTGAGTCTCTTCGTTGGGTGTAGGTCGACGACGCGACCGGGGAGGTGAATAGGGTTACAGTCTGCAGTGCGGTATCCAATCACCGCAAACCCCCACAGCTGGGAGCCGTGCGAAGCATCCCGATGCGAAGGAGACACCTCCACCCCACCCAACGGCTAGCGGTCTAAATGAGACATAATGGGTCTCAGCAGTTCAACGTACATCGGTGCTATCAATTCCAGCGAACGCCAGTAGCGCAGGAAGGAGTCCGAACTCCATCTGCCGAGCATTCTCACAATGTCGGGTGGTACGCCCTGCAACAAGAGGGATGTAGTTCCACCGATACGAAAGCAGTGTCCACTGATGGAGCTGAAGCCACAGCGAATCAGAATCGGATTGATCCTGGACAGTAGCTTCCTCGGTACTAAGTTAACCTTCTTCCCATCTTTTGCTGTGTACGATGCAATAGGATTGGCCAGGTCCACGTTGTTGATTTTCGCGTGATTTGCGAGTGCAGAAATAGGGTCAGACAGGCAGTCCTGTCTGCTGATTATGACGGTCTCGCCCTTTCGACCACCTCTTTTAGTCCGGGGCAAGAACAGCGTTCGCGAGCCCACATCGTTGGGCAGACCGAAGTTCGACCAGCACGGGATCAAGGCAGTGTCCGCTGTCTTTTCCGTCCTTGGCAGAATCTC
>QLOM01004401.1:0-10913 GCA_003313785.1 Termitomyces sp. MG148 | reverse complement strand
AATATTAGCAAAGTCCGGACACTTGTATAATTGCCGAATACGTGCTTTTTGTGCGTTGACCCATGTGTGAGTTAATAACCAGGTTTTTTGTTGTTTTTCTAAAACAAGTGTCATGCTAACTTGTCAGGCCCATACTATCTTGAAATTTGTGCATGAAAATTTCAAGATGCTGATTTCAACCTCAAAGAAGCTTTTGTGTGAGCAGTTGCCAGCTATTTGGCTGAGAAGCGTGGTACTTTTGACCACCAAAGCTGGTCAGCATAAAAATTGGCACGTTATAGTTGGACGCTGCTTGGCCAGCAGCAAAACAAATGTTATACTAGACTTTTAGGCCCCTACAATCTTACAATCTGCACGTCAAAATCTCAAGACGCCAGTTTTGACCTTGAGGAATGTCTTGAACAAGCAATTACCAGCTTTTTTGGCCAAGAGGCGTAGTACTTTTGACTACCAGAGCTGGTAAGCGTAAAAAATAGCGTGTTATAGTTGGATGCTGCGTGGCCACAAAGAAATCAAGTGTCAGGCTAGGCTGTTAGGCCCGCACAATCTTAAAATCTTCACGTAAAAATTTCAAGACGCTAGTTTTGACCTTGAAGAACGTCTTAAGCACGCAAGTACTGGCTTTTTGGCCAATGAGCGTGGTACTTTTGAGCACGCAGGCTGACGTGCATAAAAAGCGGTGTGTTGCAATTCATGCTGCTCCAATGCTGGCTGGCCAGCGGCGCAGCAGGCGTCGTCGCGGCCTATGAGGCCAGGTTAGTCTTAAAATTTTCAATTGAAAATTTCAAGACGCCATTTTTTGCGTCGGACCCCTGCCCGTGAGAGGGTGCGCCAGCCTAGTAGCTACCACAGGGCGAAGTATCACAAAGTATATAACTAGGGGTCGTCACGCAAGTCTTGTTTAGAGACATCGATGCTGTGGAACAACGCGACACAGCCACGGATGCGTGATCATCCTCATACGGTCACGAGCAATCTAGAATTGTTTTTCCATGGCTCTCACTTCCGTCATCGTGGCTCATCGTATGTATCTACGACGCACCCTCCAGTGTGAGGCAGACGCTTACTTTGTCAGAGGGGATGACTTTGTATATTATCAAAGTATTAAATTAAAGCCTTTTCGCACAAGATGGCTGCGTATCAGACCGGAAGATTTGCTGGAAGGTTGCAACAGGCTTTGTTTCGTGGATTAGGTATCCAAGAAGTGAATTCAGAGAATAAAGAACTGATCTGGGTTGAGTTGAGCATAGTGACGTTTGTTGCTTACAGATGTCCCAAGAGCAGAAGCGACGCGGAACAGACAAATAATGCATCATTGCATGCCCTTTCAGATTGCCGCAGTCAGCATTGACGCATGATCCCGTACATCTTGGAGCTCCATTTGATAGTCTCCTTAGCGACCAGCGCCACTGCTGAAGATTCAAACACAGCCTTGACATTAACACGTAAATCAATCCCGGTCGTCTTCTGGGCAAGGTTCTAAATACAGGACGCTGCCGGGAACTTGGCGCAGCGTTGAAATGCATCATCTGTGGAGCATCTGCGTCATAAAATCTTTGTGACAGTAACATCCTATGTATGTTCTTTGAGGCTCTAGACTCGACGGCGTCGTTAGGTACGTAAATCAGTATGTTCTTTTTCCCAGAATCCGCGCTTTCCTTTCGCGTTTTCCATGCTTTCTACCACTCAAAGAAGTCGGATTTCACCGATCATGTTTTTTTCTAGGTAAGGGTTAGCGCTGGCGTTTTTATTCTGTATTGAGCAAAACATGTTCCCTGCGGCGATCTCACAACACCTCATTTGTGCAGCGGTTTTGTGCAAAGTTCATCTCCGCCCCGATCTCGCGCTGTCTCCACAGTGGACACTTCAGCCGCCTCCGCACTATAAAGGTACATACAATTTAAGCGGCCCACGACGCACTATGTTCTTTTTTCGACGTCTAGTTGTCACTGTAACCACTTCACGTGTATTCGACCTTAAGCTTATCCAAAAAATGACACGCGAGAACGATAAAAGACTTGTAAGATTCCTGTTACTTGCTACTGTTACCGATGATGACTATTGCCCCAGCAGAGAGACAGAGACGGCGTTTCCCCGTGCACTGAAAACTGTAATTGCGTCGGGAACAACAAGAACAAGGTACAGAATCAGGTAGAATGTGAAATGGAAAGTATGGATACTGAACTTTTCCTTCTTACGAACTCTCTGACATCACAGGAAAGGAAGCAGGAAGTGATCGCGTTCCCAAACATTGTAACACGTCGATGAGTGGCTGTGTGAATGAAGGAAGGCTTCTGTGTTCTTTGAGGCCTTTTGAGGCGCTGCGAGGACAAAGTCCTTCATGCGTTAAGTCGTCAACAATCATTTCATCATATTATATCAATTCAATGTAAATATACTTGTGTTCATGCAACTGCCGCTAAATTGCTTTTTTTATTAACTTGTCGGCATCGCAAAGATATGTCAAAACTCTGAGTGACACTCACACGACTCTGGTTCCCTATGCTGCAGTTGAGTGCAAGACGCTGGAGCGCAGCCCCAGGAAGGCGGGGTTGTTGGGTCGGCGGGGGTCGAATGCGAGTGCGAGCGGTTGGGGAGTTTGAAGGGGCTGTTTGGCGGGAATTCGCTTTGTTCTGCAGCATCGAGTGAGGTGGCAGAAAAAACGAACTCAAGTGAGGTGAAAAGGAAGAAAAAGGCAAGAAGGTATATCGTGGGAGACGAGGACAGCAAAGAACCTGAAGAAAGTCGAGAGAGAAACGCTGACCGTGGCGCCTGGGAAACTCAAAAAGGCGAGAAGGAGCGCGAGCGTCCCGCCCTTGTTTGCAAGAACAGGGATTGGAAAGAGGCACGTGGCTGCGGTGGCTCCAAGGCGGCAGGAGGAGTAGTACACGATCAGTGTGGTCGAGAACTCGGACCGGCGGACAGTTAGGCGGGCGAGTGTTACTGGCTCTGCGCTGGTCAGAAATACGTCAGTGAGGAGCGCGGCGAGTGCGCCTGGTGCGAGGCCGCTGACTCGAGCGCGGAAGATGCCGACAAGGCCTGCAACGAGTCCGTTGAGGAGTGCACTGAGGAATGCAAGCCGGACGCCATCGCCAATGCCTGGGATGCAAGTGCCCAGCCTGACAGTGATTCCAGTGACGAGGACGAAGAGTATGCATGGGTTAGTAAACTATATGCAAGATCGACACATATATTCCACCTTCCTCTTCATATAGATTAAAATTAGACATACAGGTGCTTACTTATTTCCCGCATGCAGATCCACAAAGAAGCCCCAAAGCATTCAAAAATGTTATCAGATCCCGTCAGAATAGGACCACGACAGGTCTGAAAGCGGCCACTCAACATGCGACTAAGAATGTCACGAGTGCCATCTTCTTTATATGATCACGCCATGACTGACAGTAGTCACATAGATCCCAGTCCAAGGAGACAGCCGTGAGGCGAGGCAGGCTTGGTAGACTCAGGTCTTTGCAAACATCAAATCATCTGACACGCGCTCTGTCCAGGTTCAAAGCATCCAAAGTCCCCAAACTGCAAACTCAAATGAAATAAATGAGATAGGCGCACACACGCTCGGCCAGCATGCACAGATCCCCAGTCCAACGGTAGGTAAAAACATCAATTATCATCTTTGAACTTGATGGGTGTACCATAGACCCTTATACGCTCGCAGTTGCAAAGAATGAACGTTCCTGCACGTCGATCTCAAGCAAGCTCGCCCTTGGTTTCAGTCGTGGTACTTTGAGTTAGAGCTCTCGAGAGCACTGCTACTACAGCTTCGCTTGCTCTAGTGCTGTAATAAGTGAGGAAGGCGTAAGCACGCTTGCATATTCATCAGTTGGAGATAGCCCACCTCGCACCTGCTTGAGCCTTGAGGATATGGCCCTCCTGGTACGTTGCTCGTTCAGCCTTTGTTTGATGTTTATGGCTTCTCTGCTATGCATCCAATGTTCTCCTTCTGGTGACTTTGGAAAAAGTCGACAACCAACAAACTCTTGCCTAGTCATCTCTCGGTATTCATATTGGGGGCCTTGACTTGTTTTTCTTCAACATGAAATGACTCTTCAGATGTCGCTAAGCCTTTGGGACTGGGATTTACTGTTGGTAATCTGAGCGTGACATCCCAATGGTGACCTGGACAAAGGTTCCGTACTCCGATTTCTAGGATGTTAAATAAGCTGTTTGTTTTGTCGTAGTGTGAACGGTAGTGTCGAGCAAAATAGATTGGCGAGCAAAATTGAACTCCAGAAGTTGGTAGTGGCAGAGGATCCCTAAAATAGTCTCTTCAGCAGGACATGTGAGACATCAGACATAGAAACCATGACGCATCATGGAGAATCGGTCTGACGTCTCGGATTCATCGTGAGATTTATTTGGCTCACTAGATGTCTCCGGTGATGCCAGATACGCAATCACCATTCCAGGAGAAAGGCAGTCATGAGGACACAGTGTAACGTGACTAAAGCAGAGCAGGATTGGCAACGCATCGAGTTGATGCGATGTCTTTGGTGTTGGAGAGTACGAGATGAGTGTCGTCTACACCGCTCATCAGGAGACCTGTCTTGACGTGAGGTGATTCAGATACTACATTAGATTCAGACGGAAAAATACATCATCGGATGAATATCAATGGGACCACTCAGACTTGGATTTAAACCGGTTCAACTTCTTCTACCAAGAGGATGCACGAAGAAAATTACAAGGTCTGCTTGTGAACTGTAACAGAAAAATATCCACATGACGAATTTAAAACTTACAAGTACTTAGGTTCAAATAAATATGATGGCACAAATGTCGTTGAGTGTTGTTTGTGAAGGCAAATCAAAAAAAGAGTGGAAACAGGCTGATCAAGGAGTGTTGGTCCGAAGAACACATAATGAACATCATAAGCGCCCGCCGCAGCTGAGCGCAACAGGCCCTCACGTGGAGTGCAGAACCCACACGTCTGGCCGCGTTTGTGATGAGGAGAGTCCCATGAACCTTGTCTGGTTCTTCAAAAAGTCAACACGTCTGACACCACCACGCTTCTCATTCTCTGACTCCCGTGGTCCGCGAATACGTCGGTAGCGTTCTCCATATGCTGTCGCAACCCTGGAACGATCCGTGTCACAAAGCAGTGAATTAAACTCCCGTGCAGAGATGCCAGTGCGAAGCATGTCATAGAGCTGTTGGAGCACGTCCTCCACTGTGACGAATGCTCTGTCCTGGAGCCGACGTGAAGGGTAGACGGTGAGCGACCATGGGAGTTGATGAACTATGATGGTGAGTGCGGTGAGCGGTGGGTGCGTTGCGGGCTCAGAGAGAGTGCGGAGGTGGATTCCTCGGTGTTGTGATGTAATCGTTGATGTATGCTGTCTCAGGTCGAAGTTTATGACCGGAGAGGTAGAGAGTTGGAGGAGCGCGTGAAGCTGAATAGACTTGGGTGGTAGTGGGAGGCTGGAGTAGGGCGAGGGACCTCGGAATACACCTGGCCGGGGAGGTGGGAAGGTACTTGTGCATAAGGGAGATGGTTGGTTCAGCGGGCTCCTTGATGAGGGAGACGGTAGTGAGGAAATTGACAGAGGTGGAGGTAGAGGGTGATGTATGATTTCGTCTGCAAAACGAACGTGTTTTGCTGGCATAGCTGTCTGAGAAAGTTTTTAATGCGTGGAAAAGGCAAGGGCGAAATATTTCAACGAATTATGCATAGAATTCGTGGCGAAGGGTTAAATACCGTTTCCGCTCCGGTCTTTTAGATCCACAATGCGGATGGTGACTTGTCTGGGCGTCCAAGTTAACCCGCACCTGCGGTATTGAACTTCCGAAAAAGAGATGATAGGTAGAGACGTGACACAGCTCTCGGATTACCTGAGGTACATAAACGCACGAACGTCTGCACTGGCACTGTAGTTAGCAGAAGGAGCAAAAGGAGAAACACGTTGTGATACATTGCCGGTAAGGATGCGCAGCGAGCGCTCTTAGCTGTGGTGATGAACAAGTCGAGATAGGAGATAGGAGAGAAATGCCGATGAACAAATTATGGAGCAATGAGTATGTAGTGTGAATCTAGGAACACAGACATGGCTATTTAGTCGACGCATGGATCGTTGAACATTGATACGAGGTTTTCAGGGCTTCGAAATGCGAGGGGGTAAAGATGATTCGCGCATAAATACCTCTAATTGTGACGCATGCTCCATGGTGGTCGATGCAAAGAAAGGTAAGGACACTCCACAGCTTGTTCCGGAATATAGATACTTCCAATCACTGGATGTCAAAGACTGAGAATGCAAACATAGATGCCAAGGAAGCCAATAAAAACGGGAATGTTTCAAGTTGATAGAGTGCCTCCGTAGTGATTTCATAGCGTCAAACACGTGTTACATGCAAAATGAGTATATGACGCGAAGGATGTCAGCACTTCGGTACTTGTTGACACGAGCACAGGCTGGAGCAGTTGTATAAGATCTTAAGCTTAGATTGGAAACCTACAGCACTGGAGCGAAAAAGGAATCATGAGATTTAATCCCTGGAAGACTTGCCGTGCCTGTAACGCAGGATTGTCAGGGTGACGTGAGTGCATTATAGAGCTACTGTCCAGCCAACTCTACATGCATTCAAACGTCGTTGAGGCAAGATGTCGTTCAAATCAGCCACCTGTCGAACAGAAAGGTCCGTTACAATATAGCCGGCCACGACGGATCAACGATCGAGCCCTTCTCCGTCAATCCTTTGCTACACACAGAACGGAGCTCATTAGGAAAGCTGGTTCATCCATTTGCAGAGACGTCTGAGTTCTGTATGGTTAAACTACTGTGGATGATCTGCTTGTAGCACGGGTAGATTACCTCATACACAACCTGTCTTTCCTGAAATGCTCTTCCAAGAGATATTATACTAACAAGGCTGGGTGTGGAAATTACGGACTCATCGACTCTAAGCTTGACCCCCGATCACTAAGGATCTTAGCTGTAATCACTTGCTTCCTCTTTAGTCCCAGATCATGCATCAAACCAAGCAGAACAAATTCCTGGACTTTGATAGATCTGCGCAGCGATCGATGATCTTTGGCGTCTTGATTCTAAAATAGACGATGGTATAGATGGTTCTATTTTTCCCGCGAAGGTATCATCCACCTTTTACGCGTTGCTTTTGAATGCTTGTTTGTAACGTCTTCAATGGTCACCAAGACCTTAGGCCTTGTGGACCGTCTTACTTTCAGTCATCATCCTCGACGGTCCTCCTTTGTCCTCGTTTATGAAATTTTCTTGTGAAAAATCTAGTGCCGTTCGTCATTCCCCACTGATCACTATCCACCAATGTGGAAGCCAACTCATACAGAAACCCTTTGTGGGCGCAAACGATACAAATTTACTCGACCTCGTTTTTTTTCTTCGTATCGAGTTGCTCCGTCATAATTTTTGGTGACCTTCACGAAAGCGGATATACGGTAATGGTACAGTGAAAAATAGTCTATGTGAATGGATATACGGAACGTTTCGAAGAAAAATGGTACAAAGAAGACCGTAATAAGTATTTCATAATATACATTCGAACTTCGTTCGGGATCACTTTTTTGAAATCGTTTGCGCATCAAAAAGGGGGAGAGCGTGCAGTAAGAACGAACAAACGCGACAGAAGAAGGATCTCGTGGCTCAACCGACGTTGAGTTGCCAGATATCGAAGCCATGCCTTGTCCCCGAGAGGCCCAAGAAATTGTGTCGTCCTCCTAATAAATCAATCCGCTTGACGCCCCAACGCAGTTGCGCCTTCGTATCCGGTGCCCGCTTGCAGCGCTCGAAATAGGCTGCATCCACCTCGGGTACTAAATCCCTGGGAACATTTTGGTACTCATCTGCAGTCGTAGGGAGTAGAAAGGCATGATATATGGCGTGGAAGACGTCGGAGATGGTGACGTAGCCGACGTTTCCCGCGAAAACACTGATTGGTGAAATAAGGGTCGGGTACGTGATATAGAGCGTAGGCAGAGGCGGCTCGGTCGCAGCTTCATGGAATTCTGGAAGCGCGATCTGGGTATGGAGAAGAAACGTTGGAGGGCGAGTGATATCGTAGTCAAGGGCGGGGAGGCCGCCCTTACGGGGGTTAAAAGCAAGGAAGTAATGGATGCTCATTTCCTCGCGCGGTGGGTTGGGCATAGGGCTCTTCTTGACCTGGAATGATTGTGGGTAAATTATACGAGCTGAGTGCAAAGGCGGAGTTGGAGGGTCCGACAATGAAGGCAAAGAGGACATTGAGAAGGTTGGAGATGGAGTGGAAGGGATCGGCGAGTATGCCGCGTTGACTTGGGCGAACGATACGCGTTTGGCCATCGGGTTCAATTGTGGAGGGTATAGGGTTGAAAGTGAGGTCGAAGATGGAAATAATTCATAAGGCTCGCTGACCAACGTGATACGTCCTCTCGCAATACCCAAAGGGGATATTTTTGCGTCTAAGCTACCGTTACCCATGGCATCCTCCCACAGACTATCCAATGATAGGTCGAATCCTTTGTCGTCCTGATGGACTCACAAAAGCCGCTTGGTTTACGGCCATAGATGTCGATTGGAAAAGGCAGGTCTCACAAAGAGCAGCATGGGGATCAGTCCAAACGGCAGGAAAAGGACAGCAGCAGTCGTCTCGTGACGGGTGGTGCTGGGCAAAGGGTAAAAGACGCGCACCAGATTGCGCGACGGCGCGACGGCAGCGTATCGACTCCGAACATCACCTGGTACTTCATATGCGGATGAATGATGGCAGTTGTTTATAAAGGATAAAGACAAAGCTTATGTACCTTTGGACGCGTCCGAATTCTTGTACGGCACCGCCTGAGATTAATGAATTAGTAAAGGATACACCGGTCCATATACAGTATGACTGCGCATTGATAGAGGGGCTAAGGAGATCATGACTTCCCAAACCTCTCTAGTTCTCAGTGAAGGAAACGGAAAGTGTGAGCCAAGGGAACGATTTCGTTTCAGCGAAAATTTTAGCGCACGTGTTGTGATGGAAGATGCAGGTGATCAGACGCGTCCTTGAACTTGACGTGTCCCGAATAGTTGGTTCGTGCTAAGTAGTGCTTCAAGATACTATGCCCTATACCGATTGTGCAGCCAGGATGTCTATGCTGGACGTGAAGTGAGAATGATAGGGTTTTCCTTTGGCTTCACAGTGGTAGTAACTGAAAATACATCTGTTGTGATGGTAAGGAATGTGAAATATCAATAACAGGGTATATTGGGGAAACATGAAGCGCTCACAACAAGAGGAGTTAAGTATTATAATAAACAAACACATCACACCGTCCAGATAGTCATATGTTTTTCTGTGAAATGAGGCTGATTCTTTGGACGGCGAGACATAACAATATACCATGGAAGATAGGACATGGAAGTAAAGAGAGAGGGAGTTCATTGGCGAATCCTTACCGTTGCCATAAAGAACTATCTTGAACAGGCCATGAGGAAAACACGATGATAACAAACAAGACCACATGCCGGATATCGAGTCAGCTGTCACGTTGATCCATCCATTCATTCGGAAAGCGGACTTTCCTACTTACAGTGCAGACTCTCGTGAGCCCATTTCCGCATTTGTAGATTGAATCTCCCAGCAACACTCGGACACACCAGGCTCTTATGTATTGTTACCCACTAGCTTCAGCCACAATGTCGATGAGGGTTTCTAACCCTAAGAGACATCAAAACGCTTGACTGAATATACATTGCTACTATGATATGATATATCTGTGGAGTGATTCTGAATACAGGACTAATCTTTGATTATATCTACAATCCGGGTGTCATGACGGGTGAACGCAATCTAACGGGCTACAGGCGTAGCGTGATGAATGATACATTATAATTTCCAGGCTACGCAACGTTCTCAGAAACGAGTGAAACGGTCGAAGTCTGATCGAAAATTCTACTCACCACTGTCGCCCTCCAATGTAATCATCCAAGTATATTCTCGACACTCTGGTCCCTTGGAGAGACGGATAATCCTCCGATTCCTTGGCATCCAATCAATCCATTTAACACCCTTGTCTATGCATCCACTCTTTCTGATACGTGTGTCCCTTGCACCTCGAATATAAAGTTGCCGTTCGACCGTTTCATAGTTTAACAAGTTGTCTGGAGACGCTGTCATCATGAAGGTGTACAACCCATGAAATACATCCAAAACGGTGATATAACCATTGGGTACTGTGATCCAGATGATAACAGGCAACACGGGATACTGCATCCCCACCACACATGACTGATCTAGTGTAGCAGGTTTGTCGAGATATGGAGAAACGGCTTCTGTCTCTGCGATACTGTTGTCATTCTCGGGAGATTGAGAAATGTCATAATCCAAGAGCTCTAATTTGGATGAGAACGCGATGTGTAGACCAGTCGAGTCATAACTTTTGAGGTCCTTCTCTGACAGTCGACCACCAGAATTCGAGCGCTCAATGGGTGCGGATTTCGAACCGTTTGAGTGAGAACCTCTGTATAATGGGACGTCCCGATGAGGCGTAGGTGAGAACGCTTCCTGAGAGCATTCAGCAGATGTCACGGAAATTACAGAAAGCTACTTACTTCGTAACGAGCAACAGACTTGAAAGACGTGTGTGGGAACCGGGTTGCTGATGACGACGGATTGAGATCAAGAAATCCGGTACCCGGTGCATAGCTAGGACTCCCGAGAAGGAGGGATTTGGTTGAGGTACGTGGAGAGCTCAAGGAGAGCACGTCGTTGCGACAAAACTCATGGTAAGCGGGAGAGACTCCAGAGACATGCCGCGCGGTCGAATCATGAGGATAAGTATAGAATACCTCTATGTTGGGATTGAAATGTACTCCCATAACGGTAGATAAGACGTCCTTTTCGATAGTAAATAGGGGGAATTTGAGTTATGAGTCGGGTACTTACAGAATTTTCTTGAGTTG
>QLOM01004394.1:0-11954 GCA_003313785.1 Termitomyces sp. MG148 | reverse complement strand
CCTCGAGGATCCAGACGCAACTGAAATCCATCGACTTCTCCGTATAGGCGTGGTCAAGGATGGCGACCGGGTCACCTTGACAGACGTCACCTTCTTCAAGAAGACCGAGAACGACAACTATATCTTCAGGGCGAAATCGTCTGGACGGGACGTCATTGTCAAGTTCACTTACGAAGATATAGAAGGAATTACCATTCCTCGGCTTCAACATGAATCACAGATTTATGTTAACTATCTGAAGCCGCTCTGGGGTGTTCATGTACCAAAATTCTATGCTTTCTATTTGCACGACTCGTCGAACCTGAATGAACTGTCCTGTGCATGCATCGTCCTTCAATATTGTGGAGAACCTGCAGTCTCCGATTTATCACAGTTGAACGATTATCGTGGTGCTGAGTATGGTATCAAACAATTCAGGTAAGGGTTACAATTGTATGTGGCGGAACGTGCTTCAATATACTATCTATTACAGAAATGACACCATGGATCTTGTCTTCGGCTTGCATTCGTCTGGGATAGAGCTCGAGCATGGTGCATTGAATGCTTCTCACATCTTGGATTTTGGAGGAAGACCATTCCTCATCGATTTTGGAATTGCAGAGCATCACGATTGTTTGGCATGGATAGACGCCGAACAAATGACACGGGAAACATTGCCCGAAAAAGAAGGAGAAGTTCTGCAACCGTTCAATTTTAGTGATGTGATGTGTTATGAGTTATGGACTTTTATCGAGTCCATCAACTATTGCATGTCCCGTATGTCCCCAGTCAAAATACGAATATTGGTCTAATCTTCCTCGCGACAGCCTCGATCGAATATAACGGAATTAAGTTTCTGTGCGAGACTATTAACTCAGCGGCCGCTCTCTACGAGAAAGCACTTGTAACATGGCCTAAGTTCAGACCCGCAAAAGAGCTGTGGGATGAAGCTGTCGACAGGTGGCAAGTTGTTCGTTCCAACTGGAAGAAATACCATCCAGACGCAGTAGTCGAGCCTCCCCTGGGCATTATTGATTTTGAAGAATATCTGAAGATTTATCCAAGTCGACGGTGGAATTCTATGTTTAGTACTGGTAATCATTGACGTGGTGACCTACATAATTCACAGTCGATACTTTCTGTACTCAAATGAATATCATAATTGGAATGAGAATGCTGCTTGGTCCGCGAGGGTGGCCTCTGTGCAGTTGTTCTGTCGAGCTGAGTATATTCTCCTATCATACATAATTTCTACATACCTAGCTTCAGAGGCAAGCTCACTGAGAAGGTTCCGTTACCCGGTAGAACGAATTTGTGAAGACCAGTCGGGGAAGCATCAGAAAAAACTGCTCCTCTAGCAAGATCACCGGTTTACGGAAATGGCAGCAGTCAGGCGAAAATACGCCTGTAATCCAGCGTGCCTGGTCGCTTGCCAGAAATCGCACAGCAGCACCTGCATTTTATCCATTTCTTTCCGTGAGTAGGAGGCTGCGTTTGCGCCACGCTTCACGAGCCTCGTTGGGCATACCACGACTTTACATCATCGGATTTATAAACCATGCCAAAAGGATACTACCCCAGTATGTAACTTCGTTGACGAATTGGTATGAAGGAGGGACGAAGGTGTGACTAAGTCTAGTTTGAGGGTCGTCTTCGTCTTCCTCTCGAGTGTCTTCTAGTGTATTTTTCTGGAGTTATTTGATTGAGCAGTGCATACAGTTCTGACTGAAACATACCTCTTGTCCCTTCAGACGCAATAAATTATCCAAGGCACCCTCATCGTCGCTGCTTTCCTGCGCATCCCGCAGCCCTCCGTCAGTGCTTCTTTGTAATCGGAGCTAAATCTGGCATCTGCCTGTAAAACGTGCAAGTCAAATTAGTTTTTGCACGAGTGAGAGAAATGTACTTCTTCCACCATTCAAGTGTCTCCAGAACCCACGGATTATTTGGTTCCGCCTCAAAAGCCATAACAATATTGCGAAAAAAGCGCAACAGGTTGAAAGCTCCATCCTTAGGCTTCCATTTTTTGCAGAAAGAAAGGGCAAACCGTGCCTTTGAAAGACAGTGAAAGACAGAATGAGAAACCTGTAACAAAAAAGTGGAATAAATACGACGGTTGTATATGCAAGTGTTCGCCCTGTCGGACTTGGAGTGTAAGCCCCTCCCACCTTTTGGGAGGGTGCTTATGTGAGCCGTCTACTTGTATCTACCTAAAAATTAATATGTCTACGAAGTCTACTATTACAACAACGGTTGTACCTGAGTCAACAGAATTGTGGTGAAAGTACTGACCTCTACGGCTGCCACAGGTGTCTACGTCATCCTTGATCGTGGTACATACTACGGTCGAGATTAGGTAGACTGAATCTTTTTCCTGATGTAACCAACCTGCTTGTATGGGCTGTTGCAAGCACGGCGTAACCGAGATCTAACTGATCGTAAATGGGAGATATATGTTCACTCTTATTAAACAATTTATGTAATAACATGTCATTTTTTGTGCGTTCGTAATATATGCTAAATTGTAGGGCAAAATTGAAAACTAAATATAGTGAGGAAAGGATTGACAAGTACTGCAGGGACATGCTTTTATTTGAATATGAATATGTTTCCTCGGACCTTGTCTGCATCTCGAACAATTGAAACATGGCCACACTATGAGGAAGTAAATGTTGATGATTTAAAGTACAATTTGTAAGATCAGCCATACACAATCCTTTCCCGTCGAGGTAAAGTCAGGCTTTTCTGGATTGGGACAAACAACATGGTCAACAACAATTATTTTTGAGTTCCATTTAAATGGTTCACTGGAGTGTGAGTATGACCACACTTTGTCGTACTTTTGCTTCTTATGGGTATGAAATGTAGTGGTGAGAGCACCGAATTCATCAAAAGCCTTGATTGTGAGGTGACGGCTGTGGTTGTGGTGAGTATAACTTCTGCAGTTCAATATGAGCAAGCCTGGACAAATGAAAAAGAGAAAAAAACCTACAAGAATACAAGATTGTGGGGCTTGAGAACTTCAAGAACATCAGGATACCTCTGTATGACCTGATAAAGACCCTTCTTTGCTTTAGCACACATTTTTATACCAGAAAAGCCATAGTCGGATGTGTGAAAACACCAAAGGTAAATTTGTAGGTCTATCATGGAGTTGTGAATATGCGAGAACAATGAATAGATACAAGTATGAGGAAATGACTGACACAACTACTATGTTTGAAGATGTTCATAAGGAGACAAGGAAAGTGAATACAATTTAATGAGATCAAAGACCCAAAACACAGATTTTGGGTTTCATACTTTTTATTGTACACAAGGCATATATAATGAATGTATCTGGACAGGTTTTAAGGTTAGTATGAAATGTTAGTATGAGGAGAACACTTACAAAACTACATTAAATCCCTTCTATATCATATGACATAAGTGTTTTTAATCATTGCAAGTAAAACTAATAATTACACTGGTAGTGGACAGAATTTCAGAGATTGACATAGTATGAAGAAAGTATGTAAGGGATGAACAAGTGATTATGCAAATTATTTCAGCCTCAGAAAAGTATGAAGTCAAGGTATACTTAGCTTATATATAATGGATTTCAAACATCTTTAATGAATATAGTAATGAATTGAAGACCAAGTGCTGAGCAGGAAGCCCAGGTGATGGAATGCATATGGAAACCTAGAAAGTGATAAAATATCAAAGAAGAGAGAAGGCAGAGGATACTGAAGGCATGGTCAGAGTATTTATGGAAGAAGAAAAAACCATAAACACAATGGAAAATCCTGATACTGCAAATGGAGCTGTTTCCCACAACATGTTAATTGTTGACATGGGAGGCTCACATGCCAATGGCAAAGAAGAGAAAGTGGAAACAGGTGGCAGATTATGGTTTGGGAGAACTTATCAAGGTGACAGGTTTTGAAATACAGTTTAGGGGAAACCCCAATATTAGAAGACACCATTAGGATGCGGACCAATGCAATGGACCAACCAAGATACAGAGCAACAAAAAGTAAGTTGTGCCTAAACAAAGTCTTGACATGCAAAGCAGCAACCACAACATGGATGATAAAACGTATAATAGTGATAATAGAAGAAGACCAACATGGATGGGCAGAAAAAAGGGTGACAAACAGCCTCAAAAGGTGAAGGAATACAAGAATAAGCCTAGCCCACCTCCAATTGGAGATAAAAGAAGCATAATAAATCCAAGACTGGTGAAAGACACAAGGAAAAGATTGCTGGAAAACGCAAAGTTTTTGTATACACAAATGCTTACATAATATGGTTACATCACATCTGAAGTTCCATGTTAAGATGTAGTTTCAAGAAAAATAAAATATTAAAAAGTGAAATTTGAAATTAAAACTTGATATACATGAACACTTATATAATATAGTAATATGACATAAAAATATTCCTGTTCAGGCATAGTTTTCTAAAAGAAAATATTGAATTAGAAAAAAAAAAGAAAAAAAAACATTTATATACACAATTACTTACATCATATGGTAATAGATCATCAATAATTTATTACTAATACATAGTTTTTTAAAAAAACAAAAAACAAGAAAAAAGAAAAAAAAAAACATTGTTCATATGCACAAATGCTTATATAATATGGTAACCTGTAACCAAAAATTTTGTGTTAAGGCATAGTTTTCACGGGAGATCCAATGGTCACCAGTCACCCATGGTTGGTTGGTTAGTTGACATTACCCAGGAAGGTCCACACATGAACGACCAGGGCCTGTACTACATACATTTGGTTGCGTACTAAGTATGCTATGGACATCCTCTAGTGAATTTAGTTGTGAGGCTCATGTGATGAGACACCTTGAAATACATCAGTTGCCCATTGCATACTTCAAAATGCAAATAAATGTATGTAGTACAAACAATGGCATTCATACACGGACTTTCATGGGAATTTTAGCCTACTCTATTCTACCATGTGTCAGGTTCTGCTGATCGTGGGGGCTCAGTCTACTGGGCAAGACCCTTATGGAAAGACGTAATAGCTCCAGTGTACAATTCCAGGACCTACAAGGACTCTGGAGGTAAAACACTGGCACAGGCATTTAAAGGATTTCTGGGGCAAACCACAAGATGGGAGGCAAGTGCGCAGGGATTCTGGGTAAGTCCAGAGGCAATGTCAAGTAAGGGAAGTGAGGCATGGAAGGTTACAAGTTCTACAATTTGAGCCAAGTGAGCGAGGCAAGATTAGATAGAGTTGGGCCAGAACTTAGAGAGACACAAAGAAATGAATCCGGAGTGTAGTTAGAAACAAGGCTGGGACTTGTGAGGAGTCAGAATTTGTAAAGAAGAAAGGAAACACGAGTTGGGACTAAACCAGGAAAGAGTCACAAGAGAGAGAGAGAGAGAGAGAGAGAGAAGTATGAGGTGAGAGATTTGAGATGAGTACAAGATACAAGACAAAACAGAGTTAAAAATGGGCACGATATGAGACAGAGTCACAAAACACAAGCAGGAATAGATTTGAGAACACAAAACAAAACACTGAGCAACAATACGGTGTAGATTATGCAATATCAAGACTACCAACTAAGTCCCTATCCTACCACTTAAGTACTCCTGCGGATATGTCCTGGGCCAACTCCTCAATCTCCGGGTCTGAGCATAGCTCTGGGACTCTATACAAGTTAGCAGGTGTTGGTTCCAAGCAAGTAGAGTGGCGGATGTTGGTGGCGATCAGGTGGTGGCGGCATCAGGGGCTTCCAGGGGCGGTGATGCGCAAGGGGGGCGACATGATGGCTGGGTGATGCACGTGATGGCATGATTGCTAGAGGGGGCCAGCAATGTTCCAAAAAGAGTCAGTGATGTCCAGAGGGTTTGTGTGACTTCTTGGGGACGCTTAGTAATGGCCAAGGTGATTGACGGTGGCGTTAGTGATGGTTGTGGGAGTGAAATCACTGGTGGGGATTGGTCTGGGGCTGTGGGGCTGGTGGAGGAGTCGTTCTCCAGGACCTCCAGGGGTGGCAGCAAGGTCCAGAGCTGGCTGCAGAGTTAGCAGTCAAAGTGCTGAGTGAAGGTTAGGTGGCATATAACCTTCAGATTTGCACTTTCTAAATGATGAAATGACATCTGAACATCTTGGTGCATCATGAAAACCTGAAGGAAGCCAACCTTTGTAGCATAGCTTAGTTATCTTGTCAAGTAGTTCTAGTTCACAAAATTCTTTGTGCAGAGCTCCACTCGCTTTACCTTGTATTTTTACAGGATTAAAGCCTTTTATTATCAATGTCCCTGCTGCAGTAACCCTGCGTGACAAAGCAGTATAATATGCCTGGTGAGACTGACATTTTGATAGATCAATAGGGTTATATGGGCAAGTTTTTCTCTGACTTGCATAATCAGTCATTGCATAGTTAATTAGTACCTCTATCTGAGAACGAGATAACAAGATGCTTTCATTGTTTGTAATACAACATTTGAGATTTACTGATGTTTGCACAATAGGCACAACATTATTGGGAAGACCATCAAGTTTGATGGGCTGAGGTGGGTTGTTAAGAAGCACAAACAAAGTGTCTAACATGGTTTGGCCAAAGGATCCAATACAGAATGTCCATCCATACACATAACCTTCTTGTCCATTGGTAATGCATAATTCAGTTGCAGCATTGTTTTTTATGATTATAAGAAGTCCAATGCATAATAATAATTTGCCTGCAACTTGGGAGGTACATGAAGAAGGTGGTTGATTCCATATAGCATGTTGAACTGCAAGAGAAAATTGTTTGGGTTGTTTAGTTTGCGCATATTTTGCAGATACATTCCTTTGAACAGTGTTATTTTTTGAAGATAGAGTGTCTTCACTGTAAAAATGTGTAAGTGTTTGGTTGCTTTTGATGGCAAATTGTTTGCTACCAAGAGTGTTGATTGCATCTTTATCTACGTTTAGTGCCGTTATAATAGAAACATTTTGAAAGTTTTCATCTGTGAGTTGTGGGCAAGTGGTTGACATGTTGAAAGATTGGCTTCTTAAGAACTGAATATTGGCATTGGTACAGGCCCTATACCACATATTTTTGAGTGCAGTACGGAAAGCCAAATCTTCTGGAGATTGTTGTTTTTGTCTCATGTTTTTCTGTAATATAACTACAGTTGTTATCTGATGCCATACTGCCTTACCAATAGCAGCTTTTTTTAAATCTACAGTTGATATACCTACAGATCTGCTGTACAATGTGGACCCTTCATGTCCTAAGACCAGGGGTAGCTGGGCAAAATCCCCAGCAAAAACAATGTTCATACCACCACAAGACAGCATTGAAACTTTGTCAAAAAAAATATATTCTATTCCAAGGAGCCGTGTCTTGATCTGCACAAGTTGTTTATTTGACATAGTTATCATATTGGTAATACCCAACATAGAATGATATGTTGATCCACCAATCAAAGACACAGACATACCAGTGGGTGCTACTATGCCAAGCCAATGGGTTTCACCTCTCTCTTCAAAGTATTGTACAAGGGCTTGCAGCACTTGAGTCTTGCCTGTGCCTCCTATCCCTCCCATATACATTTGTAGTTGTTCTGGATTAAAGGACGCTGCATGATTTGATACTATTCAGAATGCTCTATTTTGTTCTTTGTTCAGTCCAAATGAATCTGAGATGTTAGTGATAGTTGGCTCCCATTGAACATTAATGCTGTATTTCTGGAGATAATTACGATCAACTATATCCACCTTGCCTTGATGGTCTATCAAGGCTCCAAAAGATCTTAAACTGGAAGAGCCCAACAACTTTAAAGATTGTTCACTTAGTATTGCTTCTTGTTTTTTATTGACAATTGTTTTCCAACAGAACGCTGCAAAGTTCAGATTAATAGGCACTATGTTTCTAGTTTGCAGGAAATTCTGACCCATTAAGGGTGTTTGCCAGCCTAGCTTTGTCATAGCGGATACCATTTCTGCGGTAGCAGCTCTCTGTTTCAGCTTTTTTTTTATCAGTGACAATGGATAAAACATCTTCACTGTCAACACAAACTTCATCTAACCCTTCAAATTCTTCATTTTCATCATGTTGCAGCATATCATTGACCTCATATTTTGTAGGTGTTATACCTGGTAATACTGCCCCATTACTTTTCAATTGTGTATAAAAATCATCCACAGCATCCATACATTTGTAATGTATGTTCATGTTCTTTATAACAACTGTATGTTTACTGTCAAGCTTGGTTATAGAAAAGGCAGAGTCCCAAGATTCTGTATCTGATTTTAAATCATAACCCAATCGCCAAGGTTTGAATAAGGTAAGCATAGTGAAACAATAATACTTGCAATCTCCTTGATCCTTTTATGGTAAGGAACCGCCTACAAAACTAGGTATTTGTTTGTAATGAGGAGGATAAATATAAGTGGTATGCATGTTTGCAAGGGGATGATCTTTCAAAAATTGTATGACCACAGAACTAAGTGTTGAAAGACCAGAACCGTATTTTGGAGCGTCAAAACTATATAAGAGGGTTTCCCTTTGATGAGTTAATTTGATTTGTTTGCTGCAAGATGACCATTCATATAGATTCATATTTTCTAGTTCTGATCTGCAGAATATATAATCAAAAACTGGGGACAAACCAACAACTCTACCTCTTTGTTTGACAATTGTTATTTTATCTGAGTCTGCATTATCACTGGAAGGGTTATCTACCATCCAAGGCCTCCTTGCTTCTTGTATGAAGGTAGGCCAGTACAGCAGTGAAAACTCATAATCAGTATAATAGTCTGGATGGTCTAGGAGGTACATACAAATTATGGAGGATCCCATGTCAGATTTTGTGCTGAGCACATTTGCAATTTTCATCATAAGAGTTTGTGCCTTTTCTTGTCTTGTAAGTGGACCGTTCAAAATATCCCAAATATTGAGGACACAGCTTTGAAAGAATCTTGCTCTGCATTTGCCTCAAACATTGTCTAAGCATCCTTTGTGTTCTTTGTTCTTCTTTCTGTTACCATTGCTGTTGTACATGCTATAGCACATATGTATATTTGAACAAAAAACCAAGTTATCAACTGTAAGTCAGAAATGGTTCCACCATTGATACAGCAGCCCACCGTAACGGAACAATAAAACCCATAACATTATAGCGGTATAAGACAAAAAACAAAGTATGTCTAAAATAATGCTGGAAACCATAAGCTGGAGATACTAAACAGCCAAAACCTGTAGGCTGTATGTACCGTAATGTTCCGCGCCTCCCAACGAGTCTGAAACTGGTCAAACAATGTCAAATGGTGTATAAATCGTCGAGTTATAGACAGACCTTCAAGTAGTGATGAAATAATGATAGCTGAAGCTTCCATCAATTAATCATTGATGATCCGGAGTAAGATCTTGATGGGAATGATAAGCAAGATGTGGCCGTGTTGAAAGAAGCTGATTTGATCACAGAGAGATCCAAAATCAAAGATCAGGCTGAAAATAGCATGGCACATTGGCAGCCATCAAATGATGATATCATGGAGTGATCCAGTCAGATCATCAGAGATCTCAGCATTGGCAGCTGACAAACTGTTCAGATCACAGAGTGATCCAGGCAAGATTATTAGACAGATTGATGGATCAGTCAGATCACGCATCAATGATTAGATTAGGCTAAAGATAGACTATCTAATCCTGGATCATGATCCAATTGCCAAAAATCAGTCCAAATTGGAGATTGATGCAATTGACCAGAGATCCCAGATCATGATCCACGATCAGCGCATCAGAACCATCAAACCTTTATGACTTTTCTTTCTGGAGCCCTACAGCACTCAATTATAGTGCTATTCCGCCCCCCTGGGTACCTCCGGACTTCCCAGAACCGTGCGAATACAATGGAAGGACCCTTAGCGGGTCCTGGATGACAGAAACGCGGAAACTGGAGGCCAGAAATAGCCTGAAACCGGCTGCTAGAGCAAAAACTATCAATTCAGTAAATCTTCTTGAATTGACCCCTGGCCGGCTCAATCTTAACCAGCACCTGGACCAATGGGAGGTCTGTGGACACACCAATCACGCGTGGTTCATGCACAGGGAAAGGGGTATAAATAGGACAAGGAGGAGGGGACCCAGGCAAGAAAATACCTGTGCAGCTCGGGGTCCCCAGAGAGTGGACTACTTAGGCTAATCAGTAAAGTACTTCAAACCAGCTTTAATAAAGCTTACAGCCTACATTTGTGTGAACTAAGTTTGCTCAAACTAAAGCTTAACTTTGTTAATCTAGTAAATAAACCATTTGTGTGGCTCGGGGTCTCAGGGAGTGTGACTACTTAGGCCTATCATTTAATTGACTTTACTAGGGTCGCTTTTTGGTATCTCTTTAGAGACCATTTATATTGTGAACTGCTTTGGTTCATTATAATAATAAAATAAAACTACAAAAACCATTACAACTTCATTACAAGTGTTAGTTTCTGTGTCATAGCCCCATGAAACTCGCAAAAGTAAAGTTTAGTTGTCTACACTAATTGGAGTCCCTCTGATTAGTTCAACAAACCCTACATTTTGCATCACCATTCAGCAATGTTGTCACATAAAGTACAATTTAAGCAGATGTTTGAGCGAGCAACAGGTGGTTGTTCTGGAAGTGTTTTGGTAGAATCAATGTAATTATGAGTTTTTTCAATTGAACTCATATATTTCTCAACATCCTCCATAGATCCAGTCAGGAAGTCTCCTCTGTGTGCAGCTTCTAAATACTCGACAAGTGTCTTTTGGAAATTCAAAGACATATCTATTATTTTTTCTCTTGCCTCGTCAGGTGTGGGACCACCACTTATCCAAATAAGCATATGTAGATGGAGAGTAAGCCTTCCTTGTTGTTCTACCATACCATGAAAAGCAGATGTATTACTATAGAGACCATCAAGATTTGTGTCAACACACAGTACATACTTAATCAAGGCAGTTACCATGACATGGAAAAATCGAGCACCAGCTACAGGATTTTTGGATATTAAATGGTAAGCATCATCTGATGTGCAGAGTATTGTTGGAGTATAGGTTGTATTGTGGCCAGCAAAATACAGGCATATTGGATGCTTTATGTCAGCGGAAGACAATGTTATATACCAGAAGGATGCACCCTTGCTTATAACCAATGACCAAATTTCATTATGCATGTGTTTTTTTGAAGCCAATGAGCCAGCCACATGCTCTGACACTGCATCCAAATCATTGATCACACAAAAGCATGCCCTTTTGTTGTCCGATTGTGGTTTGACTACTTCACCATCTGCCATTCTTATAGCAAGATCAGCAAGCACATTTTGGTTGATTGATGTTAATCTCTCTGCAACATTATGGAAATTTGCTTGTTTGGTCACAAGATATGCACCGCTAGTAGCAGCTTTCACCTGTTCTTGACTAAATGCAGCAAATAGAAAACCAACATCTGTTTGAAACCGTTTATCTTGATACATAAGTAGTCTTGATATGTGCATTTTATTTGAGATGTTGGTCCTACTTGAACCTATACCTCCAAGCCCATAGGGAAATAACCATGGAAACATCTGAGAGTATAGATCACTGTTGTTGAATGTGGTTTTAGGCAAGGTTGAATGACCAATGCACAATGCTTTTTTGCCAGATTCCCAGTGTTGCATAGCAAGGCCTTTTAATTCAGCCATTGTTTTGGCAGATATACCATCTCCAGTTAATCCATGGACAACAAATGGGCAATTGCCTTCACCAACACCTTGATTGTCATTATTTGCATGGGTTGACTGGTCAACAATAGTACTTCCTTTTGCACTCAAATAATGAACAATAGAAACTGGTGGCACATCTTCTGGATACTCTTCTAGATTGCTGTAAGAGATTTCAATATCAGAATATGCAGAGTGATTCAGCTTTAACCATTCTAAAGCAGATTGCACCACCTTTTGTCACACCAGCAACAGCAAACGGTTCAATTCTTGTGATGTGGGTTTACATGGTCTGGTAAATAGTACT
>QLOM01004391.1:0-17633 GCA_003313785.1 Termitomyces sp. MG148 | reverse complement strand
GAGCCAGTATTGTCCGAAAAGGCAAAGACGCGTCGGTGCGTGCATCTCACGTGCTACGCCTCGTGATGTGATGGTTGTACCAACCAAATTGCGTCGAATAGTACATCCCATAACACACACGGGCGCCTCTTGGTCGCAAAGCCCGCTACTCGTCTTAATCAGAACTCCGCTCAAACCCTTGTTTATTGTGCAGTCGCATGTTTCGAAAGGATCCATTATCGTATAATCCAGCTATATATAGCTTAGTAATTGAATGCGTAGTCTCCGTATTACCGGCGCAAACTCCAAACAATATCGTCTCTGCACAACTGTCTGTCCGAAGTTCTTTGCGTTGGGCATCTGAATCAGGTGCATTTAATCCGTGAGCATCAAGGTATTTATTTAACAGTGTCTTTGAAAACGGTGCGAAAGCGAAAGAATCATTTATGGGAACTGAGTAAAATATTCAAAACAAATGTAACGTTGGGTTCGACGTGGGGTGGATGAAAAGGAGAGGCTGTTTCAACAAATAGTCAGGATATGGATGGGCAATGTAAGCTTGGAGTACATCTACAAGACCTAGGTTCCGAATGTAGACGACAGGAATGGCAATTCGGAGCGGACCAAACAAAAGCTGTTGTGAAAATTAGAGTAGGCGAGATACTTGGGGTCCAAATTCACTCACAGGCTACAGATTGGACACCAGCAACCGAATTGCCAGTCGTTTGTGAAGGACGGCCAACTAAAAGGTTTTTTGTAAACATTTGAGATCACATTGAGAGACGTGAAACAACTTTGTTTTCCGGTGGGAACGTCCACCGGAGGTTCAACGGCGTTGAATCTAGAGCCTGGCAATTGTTTGATGAAAGATACGCTGGCGTACGAGGTAGAGACACCAATGGAGATGGAGTGTTCGCGGTACTGGCTAAACCAGTCAAGGCCGAGTGTGACGTGTCCCTGTTGGTCATGTGTGATGTCGAATGAGACGACACAAATCCAGTGAGGAGGTTCAGACTCAGCAAAACCCTGCAGAAATGTCGGGCAGCTCATCGTCATTGAAGCCTGAGTGATAAACAATGGGATCTGCATAAGGACATGCAACTAAAGCTAGCGCCCAAGTTTTGATAAGTTGCATTCCCAGCATCGGGGTTGCTGTTGTCCATGACTTCGACATGCAATGAGACCAGGATACTCACTTATTGACCTGAGGTTCACACTGTGACTGTCACATCGTAGAAAGGCGATGTCAATCAATTGTGTGCCTGATTGTTCCAGTACGCGCATGATGTTAAGACTGTCATACATACGCCTTACCTAATCAGATACTATCAACATATGTCGGGTGTAGCATCGGGTGCATTGCCGTTCTGTATTTTTAATCATCATCCAGGTGCTATAAAGATAAAGCAGAGAGTCCAGCAATGAAGGTACCCAACAAAAGGGACGGTCAAGAAGTCGTGCTCAATGGCAGAACTTATGATCACCTTTCGACGCTTCCTTCACCTAGTTTTACTCGCTCTTCCTTCTTATCTCCAATGCCAAGCGGAGGAATCCGAGGCCATTTTTCACGATGAGGCATCGGTCAATGACTCGTATGTCGATGACTTGACCTCACAATCCGTGCCATCGACATCATCTACCTTTAGGCCCATTCAAAGATCTAGAAGTATATTTCTTCAGCGACGCTGGGCTACATATGTCGAATGTAGGTGCCATGAATGGGCACATGTTGTGTCTATAGTTGTCGCCATTCTTGGGTTAGCAACTTCTACCATTTGTCCATTCAATGATTGAACTTATCTTGCTGTTCTTTGATCAGAGCGTCTCCTTCCCTTCTGCAAATGCCTGGGACAAACGGAGACCCTCTAACACGGTGCTTGGTATATCTATACATCTTTAAGATGTTGGTTGTCATACCTTCAGCGATGATCTTACAATATTACTTCCGCAAAGATCAGTTCAAAACTGAGAACTTCGCGATCAAGTGGTCCGAGGTATGTGCTAGCGCTTGGTAAACCATTGAACTTTGTTAACCTTCGAGAAGAATGCTCAAGAAAATCACAATTCATTCTTGTACATGCCATGGACAATTCTTGCACTGCCCTTGATCTTTTTCAGTTGGTTAGTCGATATGCAGAACACGGATGGTATTGTGGCTAATCATGATCGACTATCAGGAGTATCATATTCCTCATCTTGGCTCTCTTCGCCTCCGTCTGGCGTGGCGGACTCTATCCAAATCCGTCCACCGAGGTAGAAGTGCATTATATGACGATCGTGTCGGTTCGTATCATCGTCACTGTAATGTCAATGATCGACCTTGGATGTATCGCTTCGCTCGTCGCGATACTGAAGCGATGGCAAGCCGCAAGCATCAGACGATAAAATCCGGTCCTAATGTATGAAGGTGTTCATCTCTGATATGATATCTCATCGTTATGTTACTCCACTGTTCTCGTCGATCCAGTTACTTCGTTTTACTGCTCAATTGTTCTCACTACATTGTACGCTTGCATATGAATCTCCAACCAGCCCGGAAACATACAAGAACAAATTTTAATTATCCACGCACTTCACTTTTGCCATCCAGCATTATTAAAACCAGAAATAATTTTTTGAATCATATAGAGGACTAGTATACATGATAAAAATGTTCAAGATCCATAGATCCTAGTGGTCGCACAAATATCAGAAAGTCGGAAACTCCTTTATATGTGACTGAGTTGAACGCACACCAGTGAAAAATCATTGTCCGCGTTATCAAGAAAAGACAAGATTATTAACTAACTTAGTTCATGAATTTCCATCAAACATAAGAGAATTAATCGTCATTTTGCCAGCCAGCATTATTCAGACTAGAAATAATGTTGAGAGTGGACTTGTCTACAACGTCATAATTTCCATTACTGGAGACACCCCATACTCGATCGGTATTTGTTAATCTTTACTGCTAAACCTTATTTTATTTTCTCCTAGAAAATCCAGACATACACACAGCCACCCTCAGTCGTTCACTTACATTGGAGTGACTGAGGGTGAGCTCACTATACTACACACTACCGTTGACTTACATTCATCTGTAGAATACTTACTGTATCTCTACAGGTAATTTAATATAGTCGTTCACTTACATTGGAGTGACTGAGGAATACTTACTGTATCTCTACAAATAAAATTCTGAATTATAAAGAGGACTCGTGTTTCAAGATCCAAGGATCTAGTGGCCGGATAAGAGGAACATTTTCATTAGTCTACCTGATTCTGACATTGCTGCTGCAAAATTGTCTCATACTTCACATACTGCCTCTGACTCTGATGTCCAACTCTGACAACTCCAACTCTGACAACTCCAACTTTGATGACTCCAACTCTGACGACTCCAACTCTGATGATTCTGACTCTGACAATGAAGAAACAGTCCAAGCACTATGCACTTGCAAAGGAACGGTCAAAGCACTATCAGCTCAAGAATTTACAGACCTCATTAACAGTGCACCAAGCAAAGGGACAAGAAGAAGGCTCAAGGTGAACTTAAGAGCTGTTTACTTGCCTAATGTGTCCCAAGATGTTCTGTTCAGTGGGAGGGGGGGTATAGACTTTGATTTCAATGAGGGGGATTACTTTTTCTTCTTTTTTATATTGTCTCACTCCTTTCCATTTTTTTTTCATGATCACTCTGCACCTCATCTCCAAGTGGGGGTGTCAAGGAGTTTGTGGGTTTGGCAAGAGGTGCAACATCTATTACAAGGATGATAATCTGAGTTTTTAATGTGAGCGTTGAGCATCAAATGTACCTGATTAAATACTTTATTCAAGGATTGTCATTCGTCCAGAATCCAAAAAAAATCTAAAAAAGGACTTGGATGGCTAACAGACCACAACATTGAAGCTGCAGGCACATAGAGGATGAAAATCTTTGTTTACTTTGCCTAATGACAGTTTTAACCAAAATTTCCATACATATTGCCAGACCCCATGTGGTTTTCTGCAAAAAAAAAAACCTCTTGCTGATGCCAAGCCCCCTTGGCAACATCCAAGCCTGTCCTTGGCAAACACATGCTACTGAATATGTAATTCACCTTTCTTTCATGATTGGTCCATGCACGGGAGAAGAAATAAAAAGAAAATAATTAAAAAATAAATAACTTGGCAGAAAGGCTTGGCACTTGGCATGCATTGGCTCCTTCCTCTTCTCTTTCAATGTAAGGTGTTCTTATTTACATATTACTATGCCCAAATTGCATTCTGTCATGACCTATTGATTGCTTTTGCACCCCTGACCCAACCCTCTCTCCTACACACATACAGCACCCCTGCCAACGCACCATGCATCAGTGGCACATCACCTTCCTGACCTTCCTTCCCCATCCAGCCATCACTTCCCAGCCCCGACCTGCTCATGCACCTCCACCAAAACAGGTACTCTGCTGACCTGGAAGCACACCCTTGCATGCCCTGGCCTTCCCTGAGTATATAAGGCTTTGGCTCCTTAGTCGGTCCTTAGTCTTAGTATTAACAATAGTTCCTACTTATTTTTTTTCTATTTTCTGTTTCTTTTCTCTTTCCTTCTCAATAAACTCTTTCTTCTCCCTACTTCTTGTCTGATCCTAAGTCTCCAACTTGTTCTACTCGTGCTCAACCTCTGCCTTCACTCCAGTTGAACTCCTACCACAATCAGACTACCTCGGAGTACTTTGGACTACCACTACAAAGCCCTCTGAAACCTCTATTGCCCTCTGAGCCCCTCTGACTAGTGGGTTCATTGCTCTACAGCAAGCCCCCAGGTCAGTGGTCCCTGACATAATGGATCAGACAAATGTGTGAATGTGGTTGCCTGGGGTTAATTTGGGCATCTGTTCATCTTATTTCTTTCTCTCTAATTCACATATCACATTTCACTCATCACATCTTATCTTGTTCCCTTTGTCCATTGTCCTCTCAAGTATATTAGACTGCGCAACTGCTATAACCTTGCTGTCTCACACTGTGCTCGCAGGTATGTTACAAATCATAAGTTAGTCTGACATTGTCTCACACTGCGCTTGCAGACTCTTGTCAAATTAGATTCCATGTTGTACGTTTGAATCTAATCAAATCCTTCCTCCATCACTAGTGCATGAGCAGTTCCTCTAGAAACCCCATGAATCTACCTCCTTGTGCATCTAATAGCATGAAACAGTGTCAAAGAATAGTAAAAGCCTTATTATCACACAAGAGAATCAGATCAATATTTGATTCCAGTACTACGTAGTGTAACAGTAAAATTGGCTGCCTTAGGTAAGGCAGCCATACAAATTATAATACATATTTATTTAATTTAGTTTTATTATTATTTAACATAATAATTATTATATCTATTTAGAGAAGCTGTAGAGCAAGGCTCTATGGCTGGTAGTCTGTTACATGCCCCCACTTTAGACTGCTATGCAGTCTACACATTGGGGGTGCAGTGGTCGGTGTGTAGATAAATTAAAATAAAGTAAAATAGCAAAAACAAATGTATATATTCCACAAATGTGGAGGTGAATAAGGCCTCCACGGCTTGAAATCCCTACTCATCTGTCAAAAGAATACAAAAGTTGACGTTAACCGACAGTACCAGTGGAAAAACAATGAGCCACCTACAAAATTTACGCAGACGGCGGGCGCACCAACTTGCTGGCCAAGTCGATCCTCATGTCCATAGCCAACGATGTTGAGGCAACAGGAGCAGACGCTGTTGAGGCAACTGGAGCCTGAACCGTGGTGTCCGGGTGTACCGGAGATGGAGGGTACGGTCTGTGTCTAGACTGGCGCTGCCATAAATCACAACGATTAGGATTCATTCCAATCGGATAGTAGAGTCCGTGCTTGAGGTGGACTTGTCCTTGTGCGTGCTCACGTGCCAATAGCATGTGAAGCCAGATCATGTCATTCTCAGTCGGTACTTGCCAATCATTCCACTGTTGTATAGCGGGGAGCTTGCCATATAAGTCAAGATGATGGTGTCTCTCGTCGTCGATTTCATGGTAGTGGTCAATTGAGGCGTTTGCTTCAAAGATTCTAAGTAGACCATGCCAAAAGTATAAGCGTGATCCACCCATTCTGGAGGGATGCCATTTGCCAGCATAGTGTGCAGCACATCTGCATCTGTTAGATTGACTGCGGTGGTGGCATCTAAGTGAGGAGGTCTGAGCTGGACATCGGTCCAGCTCATAGGAGTGAAGGGTGTGGAGGCATGTGCGACGTTGTAGTCCGCAATAGCCTCCCAGTACAGTCCAGGACGGGCGAGTATCAAGGCAAGTAGCCTTGCAAATTGTCCTTGCACTCGTTTAGAAGGAGACAACACCCAAGTTAGTGCATGCCCCAGCAATGTTCTCCAGTGCAGTTGGTATGCAAAGTCAACTGCAATACTGAGCATGGAGTTCTGCATGCTGGGACGGCAGAAATAAAGTATATTCTGCACAAGTTTGTTGAGGTCAAAGGTGAATTGCACACCTTTGGAGTCAAATCCAGTCAGGGTGAAGAACAGCCTCCTGGCTCGATCCTTTCAGCGCAAATACCCTTCTGGGGTTGGTATGACTGCCGGATTCATGTGACACAATGAGAGGTTGAGGGGGGGAGTGATGTTTTTGTACTCTGGTGTACAAACCAGAGCCATTGTCCTATCCTGCAGGGTGGAGTAGCAGTTGATGCTGATGCGCTGAAACTTGCACATCAGATAATAAGCTTTGGTGCATGTAGCCACCAATTTGAACTTGTTTTGCAAAAGCTCATAGAGCTTGCGCAACTGTTTGCTTTCAATTGCTGTGCCTCCTCATGCTTGGTGCAGGCTTCAATCTTCTTATTCTTAGCTAACTGCTGTCAGCAGTTAGCTGGGGTTTCTCCTTCTGATGGTGTGTCCACTGGGCGCTCTACTGCATAGTCACTTTCATCGCTTGGCTCTTCCAGCCCAAGCATAGCCAAGGTGGGCAATCGTTCCTCCACCTCATTGTTGTTCCTGAGGGGTTGCGGACAAGTATAGCTTCAGTGGTGCCTCAAACTGCACCACTGGTAAAAATTGCATATGGGAGCCATCTGCTCCCTGGGGTACTCCAGCCTCAAATTTGACCGTTGACAGCACCAACTCGTCCTGCTGCTTTGTGGGCCCTGAAGTCAGAGTGGGCGCATGTGCTGATGAGGACAATCCTTGTAAGCTGGCATCAACACCCATGAGCTCGTCGTACAGCTCAGACGTGGTCGGAGTGAGTTCTCCGGCCTCTCTGGTACGTAGAGGTGCCGTCTGCACTGGTCTGCCCTTCTTCCAAGACTGCACCGTGTGCTCTGAGGTGTTTTGCCTCAGCCCGCTCCTTGGGGGATGCCGGCCACCTCTTCAGGGCATTTGCAAACGTTTTAATTGTGTTGTCGTTACACTGCTGGAGCATAACAATCTTGTTGAGCAGCCTAGTGATGACAACCTGGGCCATGGGGTCTTTCAAAAATGTCAATTCCGGTGGCACTCTCTGGCCGACGGACACCAATTGTTGCCACACATGCTCTGTCTGTGGGTCCAAGACCTCCAGAGGTGTTCCCACCTCCTTTTCCTTCCTCTTCTCACTGTAGGTTGTGCACTGTGGAGATGACACGCGCTTCAGAGAGGGGGACCATCAACGAGGGGGTGTTCAAGGTTGGGGTTGGCCTCGCACCAGGCCTTGCAACGCGGGCTTGTTCTGCCTATGCCTGTCAGGGACAGGTCCTTGGACCATCCATCCTAGCCTTGCTTAGTCTGTGTTGACGTTGGCACCCACATCTAGCCACCATCTGGACTGCTCTGGCCCTATCCTGCTCCATCCCTGTCTTGGCATTAATACCTGGCAGGTCAGCTGGTCTTTGGACCCACTCTACTTGCCGGCAGGCCTTTATGCCATTGGCTGGCTTACTCATGCTGACTGTTGCTTACTCATTAGTGCTTAGTACATATCGGCCCTATTAGTCAATATACCATAGTCATAGTGTATCCAATGTAGTATATAAGTAGGACTGGTAGATGGAACATCGCCAGTCCTAGCAATAGCATTGCTTCTGGGTCTACACATTAGCATAACTATGAGCTCCTCAGTGATGACCTTGTCTTCTGCTCTCACCCTCCTGCTCCACTCCTTGTCGGTGGCCTGCCTTCTTACCTGCCAGTTGCTTGTCACTGTGCTTGCTTGACACTCACCCCACTTGGTGGTTGACTTGAGTGGTTGATGCATCTGCCTGGCTTTCCACAATAGAGCGTCCCCTTACAATGCCCTATAAACTCGCACGGTGCTCCTCTGTGTGCCGGGTGACTTCTTGGAGGCGATTGCCTCCGTTCTCTCCTATAGGCCTCTCGGGAAGGCAGTGTCCTGTTTCTTTGTCATTGAGGTTGGGCTACTTCAACTCGTCCTTGTCCTTGTCTAGACAACTCCTTGTTGACCTCTATTGGAGCTACCTGTGGCGCAGTTAGTGCATTCTCCTCCAATGGGATGGTACTTGCACTATGGGTCTGCGCTAGCAGAAACTGCATTGGCATGCCCCACATCACCTGCTGCTGATCCATCTGCTGTCCAGGACTGGCTGGTCCTGGAAAGTATGGAACTAGCATGAATTGAGGGTAAAATTGGTGTTGTCCATATTGGGTGGATGTAAGGGCAAGGCTTGATGTCTGCAGAACTCCTTCCACAGAGTCGGCAATGCAAGGAGCAAGCGAGAGTCAAGCAAGCGCAGAGGTGGGCAAGAGTTGGGCAAGAGGCAAGCAAGGCTAACAGAGGGTTGAATGACGCTAGATAAGCTTATGGTCGGTTCAGTGGATAGGCCAGAAGAACACTGCTATTGTTCAGCCTGGAGATATTCTATTCCACAGGCTGTCTATATATACTACATCAGTGGCTGTGCTATTACTAATACTGTTTACTAATTGGGCCCCAGTATGTAAAGGAGTATGACTAACAATAATTGATGCTGAGTAAGGTCCGGGCATATGACTCATCAAGGCTGACTACTATAAGACGGAAGGGGAAAGGGTGGGCCGAGCGGCCAGTCAGATCTGCTAGAAATAGGCGTATTGTCGGACTAAGCTCGGAATAGGGTTGGATGTGGTCTGGAGACTAGTCCCCTAACAGTAGAAGGCTGCCCAAACTGGGACATCATCAGGAATGACGCCACACTTGGCGTTGTCATTGATGGCTGCTGTTGTTGTTGCTGCAGGAGCAATTCCCTCCCTCCTCCAGAACCCTGCAGGTTCTGAGGATGCTGCTGAGGCGTCATACCTTGAGATGGGTACAACATTTTATGAAGACATTGTAGTTGGTGAGAGAAAAGAAAAAATTCTTACTCATCAGGTTACATAACCTGATCCAATCAAAAGATCCGCCTCTCTTGATCTGTACTATCTGATCAGATGGTGCATCTTATCCATCTTATCCATACAGATCAAGATTGATCCAAATGTAATCTTATCACAAGTGATAAGATAGTAGATTTGATCATCATCAAATCTGGCTTACTCAGTCTAAGCACGTGAGCGCTTAGCAAGCTGACTTGGGCATTTGACGCCTTGCAGCTCTAAGTAACAATCCAAAGCTGCTAGCTTTGAACAGGTCTGATATGGCTCCCAAGTCGTATCACCAGCACTCCATTGTACTTCAAATTCAAGGTACGTTCCATTGTTCCATCAATGGCCCAGGATCTCTTTGATGAACCATTCTTGTTTGTCAATGGCCCCAAAGTCATAAGTCTTGAGCACCCAATTGGGAAACATAGCATCATTGTTTGCATTGTATTGTCTGAGTAATGATACATGAAACTTAGGTACAATGTGCCTAGCTAGTAGAGCTGCAGGCAGCTCTAGTATGTAGTTCAATGTACTTGATTCTGTAACCAAGATCTTATATGGTCCAATATACTTTGGACATAGCTTCTTCGCCCTCCCTTTTGGAAGGTTAAGATTCTCAGTCGACAGGTATACTAATGTGCCAGGCGTTAGTTCAGGCTCATCACTTTGTCGATCATTTGCATGTTGTGCCTGAACAACACACACTGCAATAATTGCATTGTGCACATTGGCCAGATTCTCCAACGCTTTTTGTGCAAAGCCTTTCACTCCCTTGTAAATGACATCATCCTCTCTGAGCTCCTGTAACATGGAGGGCATGTAGCCTCCATTGAGCTCAAATGGTGCGTATTTAGTCGTCTCTGACACACTTGCATTGATCACAAACTTGGTTAGAGGGATCTTATCTACCTAGTCACATTGGTCTGGTTGGATCATTGTACAAAAAATCTGTGCAATACTTCAATTTGCGCGTTCCATCTGTCCATCTGTCTGTGGATGGAACAAAGTTGACATAAGCAGTTTAGCTTCCAGGAGCTTGTGAAGCTCCTGCCACCAGTGAGACGTGAATTTTGCATCTCTATCACTCACAATGGAACTTGGAAGGCTGTGTAGCCTTACAATCTCTTGCAAGTATATCCAAGATAACTCTGACGTGGTGATGGTCATGTGCACCAGTATCAGATGCACTATACTGGTCATGCAACAGATTATCACACAAAGGTAATTGTAATCTTTGGATTTGGAGAATGGGCCAACAAAGTCCATTCCAATGGAATCCCAAGGTTTTGTTGGGATAGGCAGGGAATGTAATTTCCCTGCAGGTTTCTGGTTGCTCGTCTTTGGCCTTGCAGGTCTGACAGAACTTAGTCATTTCAGACTGCATCTGAGGCCACCAATACCACTGCCTCAGGTATTCTAGGGTCTTGTTGGTACCGAAGTGACCGATGCTTTTGTGAGCTTGAGTCACAATCCATGTAATGATAGTTTGGTCGCATGGTAGGCATACCACTCTACGTCCTCAAACATTCAAGATATGGATTAGTCCGTCCTCATCCATGCTGAATCATGAGTAAGCTGCTGCATTTTGCTGAATCTCAGCAAAGAACAAATCCTGGTTGTACTTTCTATGTACAGCACGTAGGAACTCATTGTCCTGAGGTACAGGAGAGTCAGTATACTCTCCTGCTGGCATTAACACATCTGTGAGTGTAATGTCTTGGCCAGATGGTCCAAGACCACTGGCTTCCACTGATAAGCCTCTGGCTGAGCTCAGTGCACCAGTGCTATTTTTAGCAACTTATATCTTGCAGCAGGCAGGAATCAAACTCAGGTTACAGGATGTGACGCATGGAATCACGGGACTTGGCGACCACCTGACTTGGTAACCACGGGACCTTAGTGACCACCTGACTTGGAGGTCATATGACAATCCACCGGTCATATGGCAATTATGAAACTTAGCAACCATGGAACCTTGGCAACCACCTGACATTCACCTGACTTTAGCCTGGCCCCCTTTCAGGTCCTTAATCAGAGATAGCCAACTCCAGAACCTTTAGCAATGCCTATCAAAACCCAGTGCTTCTCAAAGATCCGACATTAGATCACTTTTAGCAACACTTATTGCTTATCTGATGCTTAGCGACTTACTCAAGACAGGCCCCTTGATGGTTTCAGGCCTTAGCAACAGTCCCCGCACATTTGGCCTCTTTCACTGGTAGGATGTTAAGTTAGCGCTTGCCGACTTGACAGACGCTGTTGCTTAGCAACTTTCATGTTCCATCATACTTGTCATTATTTTTCTTGATTGATTAATTAGCGACTTTTAGTTCAATTAACACGGCAACTTAGCGCCTATAAATACTGTACATATTTTTGTCTTAGCCATCATTGAATCATATGCCCCACAGTTCAGATCACATTTTAGCGCATTCTAAGTCCTCAGAGTTGCTAAGTGATACAGTCTTGCCAATTTTACCTTACTGACTTTACCTGCTGACTTTTGTTCTTACAGTGCCATACGGGCACATCATCGCCAATGTTTACATCGCTAGAATCCTTACCAACTTCTAGCACCCTAGCGCCTTGCAGGCTTTTGCCTTAGATTGCTAAGCAACCTCTTTATTTCTCTAAGTCAAAACCGCACTAAAAGACTAGGCTTCTGGGACTCTGCCCAGAACTCTCAACACTAGCAACTATCTGGTGCTAGGTTTACCATCCACCTGGACAGTGCTTAGCGACTTTTGGGCATCATCACCACGTCGGACTTCAACGTTTCCATCTTCTTGGGCTGAGCCTGCTTCAGTTGCTCAGCTTTGATGTCTCGGGCTTTGTGCCGTTCCTGCAAGCGTCGACTTCATTGAAGTTTGGTTGCTTGCATGGCACAAAGCTCCACCATGTGCTCTTTTACCTCTTTGTAGCGATGATAGGGTAGATCATTGCTCTGTGAATCAATACAGATGTCCGCTGATGACGCCCAAAAGTCGCTAGGCACTGTCAGAGTCAATAGTAGCCTAGCGCAGTTATAAGTGAATGCATTGGGCACGCTTAGTAGTGAGGGTTGAGTCCTGGCAGGGTCCCAGAAACACACGTAAGTGAAGGAAAGGTTATTGAATTTAAAAGAAAGATGCTTAGCACAGCTAAGCACTGGTAACTAGGCCGTAGGTGCCTAGGTTGAGTTTGCGTAGTATCTTAATTAGTCCCATAGGTGGACTAGCATAAAGTGTACACCCGTAGTTGGTGCCTAATATGTGAGGAGTCAAAGAGGGGCTGTGAACTCTGGTGATTTTTTCCTGGTAATTGTGGCAGCTATGTACAGTTTTTATAGCAAAGGTAAGAAATCATATGTAAAATGTCGCTAAAGTGCTTTGACAGTGTAAATGAAAAATATAACCTAAAAAGTATTAATGCACCAAGGCTGTGTGCTAAGCGGTAGGATCAATAGCTAAGCATGAAAATGATGACTTTTGGCTATCTGTCACTTGTTAATTCCTTTAGCCATTGGCTAGTACTCCATTCTTCAAGTCCCTATGTTGAACTTAGAGCAAGACTGCTCCAAAACGCGCTAGAGAACGTTGGTAGATGCTAGAGAACGTCGGTAAGCACTAAGGAACATCGGTAAGCGCTAGAGAGAGTCGCTAAAATGTAGCTTTCTGTGCTGAGTCTGAGTGGAGTCTCATCACCACATTGACATATTCATGTGTATCGTGATGTTCACCAACTTTATTGCTCTCAAAGTACCTTGAGAGACAGTCAGTGACTTTATTCAATTTGCCTTTGACATACATGATGTCAAAGTTATACCATGACATATAGTTGATCCACCGGCGTTGCCGTTGCTTGGGTCTTGAAGAACTCAAGCACTTTATGGTCGGTTATGATGTGGATCTTGTATCCCATCAACTGACATGAAGCCAGCAGGTCTGCAATTCTGCCAGGAGCTTCCCTGGCTGTACATTGCACCGACTCCTGTCTTTGATGCATCACAGATGAGCCAAATTGGCTCATCATGCCTAGGATCTATGGGCCAAATCACTGGAGTCTTTGAGCAGATTTGCTTGATCATCTTGAAGCACTGCTGGTGTATGGGTCTCCATATGAATGGAGCCCTGTTCTGGGTAATGGACATTAATGGTCTAGTATACACCATTATATCCAGTCTCCTATCTGCATAATGTTACTGACATATGTTCCTGTGATGGACAAGAACACTGTCTTCGGTATATCAGGCAAGCGAATTCTCACTTGTTTGTATGCATCTGTCAGGTCAATCTTCAACCTGAACTTTGCTCTCACCACATCTTCTCAAATCACTTCTTGATCTGGAAGTGGGGTCACATCTTTTACCATATTATCATTGCGTTGGCATGCATCCAACGCAGCCCTCAAGGTACCATCTTTCTTTGGGATGCACAACAACGGTGCAGCTTGGGAGGCTGGTCTTGCCTCCCACCACTGAGCTCGCAAGTACCGATTGGTCTTGTCTCGGAGCTGCTGTTGCAGCACCATTGGGCATTGCAGCAGATGATACTTATAGACCTTATTCTCATCAATAAGGTTAATCTCATGGTTGACTTCATGCCAAGGAGGTAGTTCCTCCTTGGTTCCATTCAAGATGTCAGCAAATTCCTGCTGCCACTGCAGCCGCAGGTTTAGAATATCCTCTGCTGTAAAACCAACAGTTTTACCTTTGCCTTTTTGGTCCATGTCTCAACGTGGATGCATGGTTATCTTTGCTTGTGCCACTGGGTGAGCATACTTTTCTCTGAGGGTGGTAATCCTCAGTTTGCTCTTGTCCAGTGTATATAGTTGCATAGGCACAATCCCTTTGCTTTTCTATGATGTCATGGAGAGTCTACCTGCTTGGCAACGAGATCTTGTCATTGTTAGTTTTTGATGGACTCTCCATGACATCACGGAGAGTCCATCAAAGAATACCTTGCTCGGCGGCAAGATCTCATTGTCATTAGCTTGATGGTATGATTCTTCTCTTGGCATCCAGCATGGTCCATTCCATGCGTACATTGACGCCATGAGTTCATTCCACTTGGCAGGCATTTGTGGATTGAATGCCCATTCAAACGTAGGATGAGGTATAGGTCAATTCCAAATCAACTTATTCATACATGTGGAGGACATTTCATACTCCTGCTCATTGTTTGACACAAGGTCCTTGACCTTGATTCTTAATGATGTCAACTGGCATTCCATGCTTGACGTGTGCTGAGGCCTCTTATCCTCAGACTTTTTACACTTTTTCTTGGGGCCTTCCTCCCTCTTCAGAGTATGCTTGTACTCTAAAGCCTCACTTTCCAGCACCATCAGTGCTGGACTGTTTGCTGGCAAGCTCACACAAGCTTGCTCCTCATCCTCTTCATCTTCTATGGTGGGCACTTTTCTGCCACCGTCTAGTCAGTTCTGCCTGACTAGTAACTTCTTCTCCATGGCGCAATGTCGATGGAGTCGTCCATCACTGTTATCCATGGTCACTTGTATGGCAGAGATGGCATTGCCATTCACTACGATCTAATTCTTCTTGAAATCAAGAAGAACTGTAGTGCCTTGAGCATCTCTTGTTATTATTATTATTATTATTAATATTAATATTTATATTATTACTATACCATTGCCTACATACATGCTGATATAATCAGCTTATTTTTGTTTAGTACTACATTGTCAATAGACCGAGACTGGTCTGATTCAGTGGAGTCTGAACCTTAAGCTACTCAAAACTGTAACACGTGTTACATTTTTTTTATATCTTCCAGCTAGAATCTATTGCCTAGCCGCTGATAATGGACAGTTGGAATATTTGACTGAACTCAATCAGCTTCTTGAGCTTTGCACACAGCCACACTATGCAAATTTTAGATAGGGGATATCCGATAAGCAACTCTATTCCTACGACCACCACAGGTGGTGGGCAAATAGCCCAGGAGTCATTGGATGACCCAATGAAAGACCAGGAGGAAGGCCCGAAAGAGCAGGCCACAAAGCAGGCTGAGCCCTGGAATCAGGGTCAAAGAGCCAACTCTACAGGGCAGTCCGCAGCAGTAGAACTCAATGACAGGTGGGTAAGTGAGACATCGCCCACGACTCACGAGAGGATGCCAGGAGGATTAACACCTCCAACGGTGCAGGTGCAGGGAGGACTGCAGCAATCCAGCTGCCTAGTGTCCTGGGGACCTCAAGAGGTTGCCAGTAGGAAGGCCAGTGCATCGGGCGCTTCAATAGATGCTGACCAGACTGCGCAAGCGGGGCCATACATCTTGGGGTACCAGAGAGGGGGCACAGGCAGATTAGTGGAACGTACATCCTGCACATGGGTACTGGAAGCCCATATTGAGGAGTTGCCCAAAGACCTTGAGGCTGACAAAGACCAACAGGTGGTAACAGAGGATATTCCTCCAATGCAACAACAAACCACAGGGTTCAAAAACCCTGAGGACCAAGTCAGTGGGGAATCTAATTCCTCCACTGACAATGAGGCGGCCCAGGAAGAACAGTGGTTGAAGACCGCATACACAATTTGCATGCATGTGTTCTGGGACTTGCACCCAGAGGTGGCAAAGTATACCATCCAGGCTCTACTTGAGCAGTATGCATCATTGCATATGGTGGCATTAAGTAGACAGGGGCATTTAGTCACCCCTGTATTCAGTACACAATATACTGATTTAATTCTGTGTGTTCTGCTCATGGAACTGCAGTCGTATTTGCAGCATAAAGCAGCAAGATTGTTGGGGGTATTGACTCCCTGGAGTCAGATGTCTGACAAGTGCTTAGCGTGCCGCAACTGCGATGTAGGCGCGGAGCTAGTAGACGCCCTGATCCAAGTGCAGGCCAGGCCCCAGTCAGAACAGGTGAACCTTTTGCACTCCATTTGTGCAGGGGCTACAGGAGGCCCCACCTCATTTGGCTAGCCAAACTGGCCCAACAGACCATGCAGGTCTGGAAAGTATAGCAGGATTCTCCTGTAAGCAGGAGAATGAGGCGACACTGATGCCTTGGGTGCCCATGGCAGAGATGCTGAGTGACCGTGTGTTGTATCAGCACATGAGGAACAGTGACCTCAAGCAAAGGGGAGCATCCCTGATCAATGACCAGGGCATCATATTCAACAGTACAAAGCCTGTTGACAAAATGCATCGGCGCTTTACAACCAACTCTCAGGAGAACTATACGTCTCCAGATCTCGCTATGCACCGCTGATAACATCACTAACTTCCTATAAGCAGAATATTGACTTATTGCAAGTCTGTGGTTATTAGCGTGCTATAGTGGTGACTGATAGTCAGTGAAGAATCTTTCAAGGATAACCACCTGATTGTTCTTAGTCGACTGTCTGAGCATGCGACGGAAGTAGCTGTTGGTAGGACAGAAGCTTTTTTGGCAGAAACTTCCGACGGTTTATCAGTATGTTATGTTTTCGCGGTAGACGACGGATCGGTAGAAGCGCGGTAAGAGAGAGGATGCTGCCGGAAACGGTGACAGAAACGCTGTCGGATACGCAGGACGCAATGGACAAGTTTGGAATGTCTTTTTGAACTTTGTACCGTGAACTTTGGACTATGTTTTGAGGTGAAATAGATGCCTTATTCCGAACATATTGTACAGTTTTTATAGTATCCCATCCGACTAAGGTTCCTCCATTGTCTCTTAGCGGATCCTGCTTTCCTTCTCCGCTATCCGCTTTCCGTCCCCTATTCTTCCATCATTCCATTCCTCCGTTCCTTTCTGGGGTTCCGGGGTTCTGCGGTGGGTGCCGCCGGGTTCGTTCCGTACCATTCTTTGGTCTGTTCCCAACCTGTCCCGTCTTTGGGTCCTGTCGGTCACGCCGAAGGGCGGCGTCCTCCTTTGGGATACTTTTGCTCTTTCTGCCCTCAGTGCTGGGCTGTCCCTATCAACCTCCCCCAAACTGAGATCTGGACTGTCCCCAGTCCTCACAGTTTCTCCCACCGGGCTCCTTCGTTACGTCGGTTGAGTTCCTTCTTCGATCAGGCTTCCATTTTTTTCTTGTGGTCCTATACCAGGTCACCTGCCTGATGGCCCTTCTTTGACAGATCGCCCCCCTTAAGTAAGCTCTTGTTTGTGGCGCAACAGGCCTCCGTCCTCCCTCCTCCCATATGCCTTCTCTTGACCTCCCTTCTCCTGTCGACTTCTCCCGCCTTGCTGATCGCATGCTGAATTTGGCGGTAGCCGCTTCTTCTTTGCCAGACAACAATCGCGCCGTTGTCGAAGGGTTAGCATTGCTCCTGGAGCAGTGGGAAGTGTACCAATGCGGGGGAGCATCATGGGCCCGTTCCTGTGTTGCCTGGGATTTGCTAGTGGATTG